>JAPMUY010006786.1:42500-49557 GCA_026901105.3 Galaxias olidus | reverse complement strand
CTCACCCCTTCACCTGTGCGAGCGGGCTAAGGTGTGTGTGTTCATTACTATCCCTATACAGACACACACACACACACACTCACCCCTTCACCTGTGCGAGCGGACTAAGGTGTGTGTGTGTGTGTGTTATGTTTTCATTCTGATCTTAAAGCCGCACCATCGTTGGGCTTAGAGGTCATTTCCTGTTTAGCACACAACATAGTTTCATCTCCTCTCTCCACTTTTCTCTCCTCTGCCTTTCTGTAACCCCCCCCACCCCCCACCCCCCGGTCGTCTAGGTGACAGCAGACCCAGTCTCTGTGGTCCACAGGAGGTGTTTCCATAGCGGGCGGGGGGGGGGGGGAGCTAATCCCAGGGTTAGCGTCTGGGAATGGAGATTGCTGTGTTTTAATACAGAGATGATTGGGGAGGTCTCCAGGTGTTAGCCTGATGCCTTCCAGATGGCCTGCAGGTGGGGATCGGGGTCAGGCTGTGGCGTCGCCAGGGAAACTTTGACAGTGGGTTACAACAACAACAACAACAGCACAGTGCTCTGTGTGGGTCCATAGACCACCTCTCCTCTGGGCCGACTGGAGAGAGAGAGAGGAGGTCTGTTGGAGGAGGCTGAGGAACAGGGGGGAGGGAGTCTAGAACGTGTGTGTGTGTCTGTAGGGGGTTATGTGTGTCTGTAGGGGGTTGTGTGTGTTGGGGGGGGCTGTGTGTGTGTGTGTGTGTGTGTCTGTAGGGGTTATGTGTGTGTCTTGTGTGTGTTGGGTTGTGTGTGTGTGTGTGTGTGTGTGTGTGTGTGTGCGGGGTTATGTGTGTCTGTGTGTGTGTGTGTGTGTGTGTGTGTGTCTGTAGGGAGTTGTGTGTGTGTGTGTGTTGGGGGGGGTGTGTGTGTGTGTGTGTCTGTTATGTGTGTGTCTGGTTGTGTGTGTGTGTGTGTGTGTGTGTGTGTGTGTGTGTGTGTCTAGGGGTGTGTGTGTGTGTGTGTGTCTGTAGGGGGCTGTGTGTGTGTGTGTGTGTGTGTGTGTGTGTGTGTGTCTAGGGGGCTGTGTGTGTGTAGGGGTGTGTGTGTGTGTGTGTGTGTGTCTGTCTGTCTGTAGGGGGCTGTGTGTGTGTGTGTGTGTGTGTGTGTGTGTCTGTGTCTGTGTGAGTGCGTGTGTGTCTGTGTGTGTCTGTGTGTATGTGGCTGTATGAGGGTGTGTACGTGGATGACTGTGTGTGTCCGTGCGTGTGGGGCTGTGTGTGTGTGTGTGTGTGTGTGTGTGTGTGGGCTGTGTGTGTGTGTGTGGTGTGCTGTGTGTGTGTGTGTGTGTGTGTGTGTGTGTCTGTCTGGAGCAGTGTGTGTGTGTGTGTCTGTGTGTGTGTGTGTGTGTGTGTGTGTGTGTGGGGGGGGGGGGGGGGGGCTGCGTGTGTTGACGGCTGTGACACCCTGTCAGTAAACCAGCCATGATGGATGACTGTGACTCTACCTAGACCCCAGTCCTGCCACCTGCACTGGAACACAGAAAAGGAGGACGTGAGTGGTGAGTGGTGGTGGTGGTGGTGGTGGTGGTGGTGGTGGTGGTGGTGGTGAGTGAGTGTAGGTAGGGTAAGGGGGAGAGAGAGGATAGGGGGAAAAAGTGTGTGTTTGGGCAGAGAGAGAGAGGGTAAGGGGGAGAGAGAGAGAGAGAGGAGAGAGAGAGTGAGAGAAGAGAATGGCTGGGAGGGAGATTGGTTTGAGGGGGGAGTGGTTGGGGGGGAGATTGGTTTGAGGGGGGAGTGGTTGGGGGGGAGATTGGTTTGAGGGGGCGAACGCGGTTTCCTGGCTCTCCATCTGGGATGTCATTCAGGTGAGGGAACCGTCTGGCTCGTGAGTGAGTGAGTGTATGTGTGTGTGTGAGGGATAATCATATATATATCCATATTATGATATGCATAATTATTGCTTATTGATGGGCATACTAGTTATTAGGGGTGTAAGAATAGATTCACTTGAGTATCGTGATATTGTGCGATACTGTATCGATTCTGAAAAACCAAATCGACTTCTTTTTTACATGAATGTTAATTCCTTTGCTCAGTTTGCAGAGAAAGTTGTGCTATGATGTTGGATGTTACCGTGACTGTGATGAATACCAGATCCTAAACAGATACCACTGTTTGTTTACTCAACTATTCTTCATCCTATAACAGTAACAAAAAAAATCTCAATATATTGTCTTGAGATATATTGAATCATAACCCCTTTATCGTGATACGTATCGTATCGCCAGATTCTTGCCAATACACAGCCCTACTAGTTATTGCTGTGACATAGTCATATTTATCATAGTCTAAGAAAACTAGTACACCACCATGTCTGGTCGGTTGGTAAGGGCTAAAAGTACAATTGTTAAACTCAATTCCTTCACTACTATCACCTGTTTATACGACTGCAGGAACGTTGTTGTCAGGGTATAGCTATTCTGTGAATGTCCTTGAAATCCACTCTTATCATGTGTAGAGGTTGGCATCAGAGGTTAGTTACAGCCTGGGTCAGATCTGTGGTGTGAACAGCACTAAACAGCTAGTACAGTTCAGGGTTATGTCCTGGGTCAGATCTGTGGTGTGAACAGCACTAAACAGAGCTAGTACTGTTCAGGGTTAGCCTAGGTCAGCTACAGCTGTGCTGTGGTTATCTAGAGGCTGACTCTGTTGTGTGTTAGCTAGAGACTAACTATGCTGTGGTTAGCAAGAGACTAACTATGCTGTGGTTAGCTAGAGGCTCTCTATGCTGTGGTTAGCTAGAGGCTGACTCTATGCTGTGGTTAGCTAGAGGCTGATTCTGTGCAGTGGTTAGCTAGAGACTAACTATGGTGTGGTTAGCTAGAGACTGACTCTGTGCTGTGGTTAGCTAGAGGCTCTCTATGCTGTGGTTAGCTAGAGGTTGACTCTATGTTGTGGTTAGCTAGAGGCTGACTCTATGCTGTAGTTAGCTAGAGGCTGACTCTATGCTGTAGTTAGCTAGAGGCTGACTCTATGCTGTGGTTAGCTAGAGGCTGACTATGCTGTAGTTAGCTAGAGGCTCTCTATGCTGTGGTTAGCTAGAGGCTGACTCTATGCTGTAGTTAGCTAGAGGCTGACTATGCTGTGGTTAGCTAGAGGCTGACTCTATGCTGTGGTTAGCTAGAGGCTCTATGCTGTGGTTAGCTAGAGGCTCTCTATGCTGTGGTTAGCTAGAGGCTGACTCTATGCTGTGGTTAGCTAGAGGCTCTCTATGCTGTGGTTAGCTAGAGGCTGACTCTATGCTGTGGTTAGCTAGAGGCTCTATGCTGTGGTTAGCTAGAGGCTCTCTATGCTGTGGTTAGCTAGAGGCTGACTATGCTGTGGTTAGAGGCTCTCTGTGCTGTGGTTAGAGAGGCTCTCTATGCTGTGGTTAGCTAGAGGCTCTCCATGCTGTGGTTAGCTAGAGGCTCTCTGTGCTGTGGTTAGCTAGAGGCTCTCTGTGCTGTGGTTAGCTAGAGGCTGACTCTATTCTGTGGTTAGCTAGAGGCTGACTCTATTCTGTGGTTAGCTAGAGGCTGACTCCATGCTGTGGTTAGCTAGAGGCTGAGTCTATGCTGTGGATAGCTAGAGGCTGAGTCTATGCTGTGGTAAGCTAGAGGCTCTCTGTGCTGTGGTTAGCTAGAGGCTGTCTGTGCTGTGGTTATCTAGAGGCTCTCTGTGCTGTGGTTGGCTAGAGGCTCTCTGTGCTGTGGTTAGCTAGAGGCTGAATATGCTGTGGTTAGCTAGAGGCTGTCTGTGCTGTGGTTAGCTAGAGGCTGACTCTATGCTGTGGGTAACTAGAGGCTGACTCTTTGCTCTGAGTCTTTGTTGGAAACCTCTCACACACTACGCAAATTCTGCTGCCGTCTGATTTGCATTGCTTTCCAAAGCGGGCTGAAATGACCTGCAACTCTATACCCGCACATGTGCACGCACAAACACACTGTGCATTCACAAATACACACACACAGAGACACACACACAAACACACACACACACACGTGCCCGCACAAACACACACAAACACACTGTGCATTCACAAACGCACGGAGGCACGCACACACACACACACACACGCACGCACTCACACACGCACTCACTCACACATTTCCATACACTTTGCCAGAGACTTTCAGGCAAACCTCCTCCATTTTCCTACCATTGTTTCTCAGAGCAGCCATTCAACATTGAAACGAAAAGAGAATTTATTTACAACCACGGAGAATTCTCACAGCGAACAAACTAAAGCATTTAACAGCTTTGGAATGACTTTGTAACATTCTTTTTTAGGGGGGGGGGGGGGGGGGGGCGGGTTGCAACTATTTATGAATTGTAACACTCTTATAATAATAATAATAATAATAATAATAATAATAATTGCAGTAATAATAATAATAGTAATATATTTTCATAAAACAATAGTATGAATAATACATCGCCCAGCTTTGTCTGTCCAATGAGGAGAGCCAGTTGTCCGTACAGGTAGGCTGTTAATAAAAACAATAATAATAACAATAATTATAGTCATAATAATAATCATAATAAGTGTGTGTTCATGTTGATGATGATAATAGAGTTCTGTTCATCAGTCCAGTAGTTATATAGGAGGCTGGTCTCCTGTCTACCGATCAGAACATCTGATCCGGCCCCGCACTTTAGGAGTTATCTAGGACTAAAGAAGCTGAACACGCACGCACGCACGCACGCACGGACACTATTACTCAGGTGAATCAGGGGCGTTGGTCGGTTATTTCCATATTGGTCCCTTCCCGTAGAGCCTCCATTTTGTTCCCGAGTCTCTTTGATTCAAAGTGTTCTACTCCACATGTAGTTCTGTTCTCTGGTCTCTCCTTAGCGTGCAATTCACTGGGTCACGTGTGTGTGTGTGTGTTTCCATAAGAGTACATTTCAATTGTGTGTGTGTGTGTGTTTCCATAAGAGTACAATTTAATAGTTTGTGTGTGTGTTTCCGTAAGAGTACAATTCAATAGTGTGTGTGTGTGTTTCCATAGGAGTTTGGCCCGTATTCTGTGTCACAAGTTGTTCCTGTGGAAAGACCATCTAGTTCTATTAGGACAGTCTGCTGTTATTTACGGACTAGGCTTTTGTGTCGGTACTTAGTCCCATCCAGACTGAGTTTACTCCAGTCCATAGTTTAATCCCATCCAGACTGAGTTTACTGTAGTCCCTATTTTAGTCCAATCCAGTCTGAACTTACTCCAGTCCATGTTTTTGTCCCATTCAGACTGAGCTTACTCCAGTCCATATTTTAGTCCCATCCAGTCTGAACTGACTCTAGTCCATATTTTAGTCCCATCCAGACTGATCTTACTTACTGTAGTCCCTATTTTAGTCCATCCAGTCTGAGTTTACTCCAGTCCCTATTTTTGTCCCATCCAGTCTGAGTGTACTCTATTCCCTATTTTAGTCCCATCCAGTCTGAGTTTACCCCAGTCCCTATTTTAGTCCCATCCAGTTGTTTGGTCCCAACCAGTCCATGGGTTTCTAATCCGGTTGGTCCACAGATTGAGTCTGTGTTGTCCTCCTGGCCAGTCCGATTTGGTCCAGTCCGGGTCTTAGCTCCTCAGCGCTGTCTTTCGGTCTTTACTCTAGAACACACACACACACACACACACACACACACACACACACACAGAGACAGGCAGGCAGGCAGAGTTAAGTAAAAATCTACTCATATTTAGGGCTATGCAACAGTTTGTTAGGACAAAGCTCTGTAACAAGTAATAGCACTAATAATATTCATACAACAGCAACAAATGCATAAATAACACTAGAAAGAAAGCAATGTCAATGAAAGCATTAAAACTGTGTCTGTGTGTTTTCTGCTGTTTTCCCGCTGTGGTCTCTCGTTCTCTCAGCTTCACAGCTTGCCATGTAACACACACACACACACACACAGAGAGAGAGAGAGAGAGAGAGAGAGAGAGAGAGAGAGAGAGAGAGAGACAGAAGTCTACATCTAACCAAAATCCAACTCTCTCTGCCTCTTTCTCTCCCTTTCTCTCTTCCCTCCCTCAGTCTAAATACATGGTCTGGTCTTCATGACTTCAGACAGGCACCTTTTTTTCTCCACAGGTTATTTCTTTCACTTATTGCCACTTAAAGTCCCCCAGCTCTCTCTCTCTCTCTCTCTCTCTCTCTCTCTCTCTCTCCCTCTCCTCTCTCTCCCTCTCTCTCTCTTTCTCTCTCCCTCTCTTTCTCTCTCTGCTGGGTCTGGTTACAGTATTCTAATGGTTTCCCAGTTTGACATTTGTTTTTCATATCCTGTTTGACAGTTTATAAAGAACTAGACTGCAGCTAGACACACACACACACACACACACACACACACACACACTAAACACTCTCTCCCTCTACATCACACCTCCCTCTTAAAGACACAACATTAGCAACACTTGCACTAATCTCTCTCTCTCTCTCTCGCTCTCTCTCTCTCTCTCTCTGTCAGTGTGTCAGTCTTTTCGTCAATGTTTAGTTTAGGTTTCTGTCTGACATCGAACGTTGGCAGATCGGTTCGTTTCTCGCTACAATGAAACACTTGTCAGCTGGTTCCACTGGGGGTGTGTGTGTGTGTTTGACAGACTGTAAGGGTGGTGTGTGTATGTGTGTGTGTGTTTGACAGACAGTAAGGGTAGTAGTAGTAGTAAGTGTGTGTGTGTGTGTGTGTTTGACAGACAGTAAGGGTAGTGTGTGTGTGTGTGTGTGTGTGTGTGTGTGTGTGTGTGTGTGTGTGTGTGTGTGTGTGTGTGTGTCTGCTGACTGTAGTGAGTGGTGTGTGTGTGTGTGTGTGTGTGTGTGTGTGTGTGTGTGTGTGTGTGTGTGTGTGTGTGTGACTGCCTGTGCTGCAGACTGTAAGGGTTGTCTGTCTGTCTGTCTGTCTGTCTGTCTGTCTGTGCTGCGTGAGTGAGTGAGTGAGTGAGTGAGTGAGTGAGTGAGTGAGTGAGTGAGTGAGTGAGTGAGTGAGTGAGTGAGTGTGTGTGTGTGCTTGACAGAATGTGTGTGTGTGGGTAAGTGTAAGGGTCTGGTTGATCTACTGTACTTAGACAAG
>JAPMUY010006786.1:32500-35000 GCA_026901105.3 Galaxias olidus | reverse complement strand
GAGGCGGCTGCCGCGTGGGCGTCTGGCTGCTGCTCCTGGAACTCCTAAAAGCCCACAGCAGAGTGGACGGAAGGAAAACACACTCACACACACACACACACACACACAGACACACTCATGATCCAAACATTATGAGAGCATTCTGTGATTAGTTTTCAAGTCTTGTTTTTGTGTGTGTGTGTGTGTGTGTGTGTGTGTGTGTGTGTGTGTGTCTGTTGGTAAAGCCTCTGTTTTGCAGGGATTTGTAGTTCTGAGGCTGACCTACAGACTGAAGACCATAGGGAGAGAGAGAGAGAGAGAGTGAGAGGTAGAGACTAGGAACAATTGGAGCAGGAACATCTGCTTTTAGAAATCCTGTTGTTTCCGCAGATTAGTGAGTAAGCTGAACGTATGTGCTATGGTAAGAGCGTGTGTTATTGTGTGTGTGTGTGTGTGTGTGCATGTGTGTGTGCGGTGAGCAGAAACTCGCTGAGGTCTTATAGAATATTATTATTATTCCTCGTCGGCCATTTTCCTATTAGTGTTTTTCCACTAAGCTGTTAGTGGTTAGCGCCCGCTCCCCACACACACACACACACACACACACACACACACACACACACACCCCTGCGCTGACACACTTAACACACACGCGTTTTGAGTGACTCTCACTGGTGTTGGCATACACACACTTAAGGACACGCTTGCATTCCTGTTGTCTAAGGCGTGTGTGTGTGTGCGTGTGCATGCGCATGCGTGCGTGGTTGCCGTTGGTTTTCCTTTAGCCATGATGATGTCACTGCTCTATTCCGCTCCTCGGCTGCGTGTCTCGTCTGACTGCCACTTTCCTTATAGAGCTACTCATTCCAGACTTCCACACAGGGAACGCTTTCCTTATAGAGCTACTCATTCCAGACTTCCACGCGGGGAACGCTTTCCTTATAGAGCTACTCATTCCAGAATTCCACACAGGGAACGCTTTCCTTATAGAGCTACTCATTCCAGAATTCCACACAGGGAACGCTTTCCTTATAGAGCTACTCATTCCAGACTTCCACGCAGGGAACGCTTTCCTTATAGAGCTACTCATTCCAGACTTCCACGCAGGGAACGCTTTCCTTATAGAGCTACTCATTCCGGACTTCCACGCAGGGAGCGCTGTCCTTATAGAGCTACTCATTCCAGACTTCCACGCAGGGAACGCTGTCTTTATAGAGCTACTCAGCTCCAAAAACAACTTCCAGTGTAGAGGAGATCTTCGTTTTAGGAGGAGAGAAGAGGAGGAGGGGAACAGATAAAAAAAAGACAAAAAGAGGACAAAAGTAAGAAGAGCAAGAAAAGAGAGGAGAGGTTTATGGAGAGAAGAGAGGAGAGCTTTATGGAGAGAAGAGAGGAGGAGAGAAGAGAGGAGGAGAGCTTTATGGACAGAAGAGAGGAGGAGAGAAGAGAGGAGGAGAGGAGAGCTTTATGGAGAGAAGAGAGGAGGAGAGAAGGAGGTTGAGGATGAGAGAAGGAGGTTGAGGAGAGGTTGTTTCCTCATTAACTGCTGCTACGGAGTCAAAGTGAGTGTGTGAGTGAGTGTGTGTGTGTGTGTGTGTGTGTGTGTGAGAATAAAGATGAATAGAGAGACCTGTGGTTTTTAGTTCATTTTCTTTCTCTTCTACTCTCTCTCCTTGTCTATCCTTTCTTCCTCTGCCCTGTCCACCCTGGGCACCTCGTCTTCCTCAATCTTCTTCACTGTGGTGTGACACTACCCCCCGGCATGGCTGGCTGACACATCGTGTGTGTGTGTGTGTGTGTGTGTGTGTGTGTGTGTGTGTGTGTGTGTGTGTGTGTGTGTGTGTGTGTGTGTGTGTGTGTGTGTGTGTGTGTGTGTGTGTGTGTGTGTGTGTGTGTGTGTTGTGTGTGTGTGTGTGTGTGTGTGTGTGTGTGTGTGGAGGCATATTGGAACCAGATGCAGAACTCCCCGTCTCCGGTGTCGTGAGCCCTAGACGGTCGGGCTGAGGTGTGTGTGTGTGTGTGTGTGTGTTTAGTCTGGGTGAAAACATACTCCTGTGTAGACCCACTGTGTCATTCAGCTGTGATGTCATGTGTTCAGACAGAACACATACTCTAAGGTCTGACTGTCTCCTTCATCACAGCTCTAATCCTCCTCTTCATCATGTTCCTCACTATCACCACTGTGTGTGTGTGTGTGTTGTCCTGGCCTATGAGAAGGTGGGGCTCTGCTTGCTAATTAGGTCTCTTCCAGGTGAGGACAGAGGTGCTGTGAGGAGAGGAACATGTGTTTAACACTCCCATCATCAGCCTGTAGAGAAGAACCTCACTCTGGTTCACTGGCTGGCTGCTTAAATATCAGAATGGCTGACTGTGTGTTTGGAATGTTCTGTATTGGCGTGTGCGCGTGTGCGTGTATGCGTGCGTGTGTGTGTGTGTGAGTGCGTGCGTGCGTGCGTGCGTGCGTTTACAGTTCTACTGTGTTCTTCTACCTGTGTTCCACCACAGTTCAATTGTGTTCTAC
>JAPMUY010006786.1:15000-25000 GCA_026901105.3 Galaxias olidus | reverse complement strand
ATGTCAACGCACAGGCAGAGACCCACACACACACACACACACACATGTCTACGCACAGGCAGAGACCCACATACACACACACACACACATGTCTACGCACAGGCAGAGACCCACATACACACACACGCACATGTCTACGCACAGGCAGAGACCCACATACACACACACGCACATGTCTACGCACAGGCAGAGACCCACACACACACACACGCACATGTCTACGCACAGGCAGAGACCCACATACACACACACGCACATGTCTACGCACAGGCAGAGACCCACACACACACACACAGGCAGCGCGCGCACACACACACACACACACACACACACACACACACACACACACACACACACACAGGCAGAGACCCACACACACACACACGCACATGTCACGCACAGGCAGAGACCCACATACACACGCACACGCACATGTCTACGCACAGGCAGAGACCCACATACACACACACACACATGTCTACGCACAGGCAGAGACCCACACACACACACACACGCACATGTCTACGCACAGGCAGAGACCCACATACACACACACACGCACATGTCTACGCACAGGCAGAGACCCACATACACACACACGCACATGTCTACGCACAGGCAGAGACCCACATACACACACACACACACATGTCTACGCACAGGCAGAGACCCACATACACACACACGCACATGTCTACGCACAGGCAGAGACCCACACACACACACACACACGCACATGTCACACACAGGCAGAGACCCACACACACACACACACGCACATGTCTACGCACAGGCAGAGACCCACACACACACACACACACACATACGCACAGGCAGAGACCCACATACACACACACACACACACACATGTCTACGCACAGGCAGAGACCCACATACACACACACGCACATGTCTACGCACAGGCAGAGACCCACATACACACACACACACACACACATGTCTACGCACAGGCAGAGACCCACACATACACACACACACGCACACAGGCAGAGACCCACATACACACACACGCACACGCACATGTCTACGCACAGGCAGAGACCCACATACACACACACACACACACATGACTACGCACAGGCAGAGACCCACATACACACACACTCACATGAACATGTCTACTCACAGGCAGAGACCCACACACACACACACTCACATGTCTACTCACAGGCAGAGACCCACATACACACACACGCACATGTCTACGCACAGGCAGAGACCCACATACACACACACACACACACACTACGCACAGGCAGAGACCCACACACACACACACACACATGTCTACGCACAGGCAGAGACCCACATACACACACACACACACACACAGGCAGAGAGACCCACACACACACACACGCACACACACACACCCACACACACCCACACACACACACACACGCACATGCACACACACACACGCACACACACACACACACACACACACACACACACACACACACACACACACACACAGACAAACACAATGACACACAGACATAGAGACCCACACACACACACACACGCAGTTGTCTTCTCAGAGTGAGAGACCCACACACACACACACGCACATGTCTACGCACAGGCAGAGACCCACATACACACATACACACACACACGCACATGTCTACGCACAGGCAGAGACCCACATACACACACACACACACACATGTCTACGCACAGGCAGAGACCCACATACACACACACACGCACATGTCTACGCACAGGCAGAGACCCACACACACACACACACACACATCACACAGGCAGAGACCCACATACACACACACACATGTCTCGCACAGGCAGAGACCCACACACACACACACACACACATCACACAGGCAGAGACCCACACACACACACGCACATGTCTACGCACAGGCAGAGACCCACACACACACACACACACACACACATGTACACACACACGCACATCGCACAGGCAGAGACCCACACACACACACACACGCACATGTCTACGCACAGGCAGAGACCCACAGACACACACACACACATGTCTACGCACAGGCAGAGACCCACACACACACACACACGCACACACATGTCTACGCACAGGCAGAGACCCACATACACACACACACGCACATGTCTCTGTCTCGCACAGGCAGAGACCCACATACACACACACACGCACATGTCTACGCACAGGCAGAGACCCACACACACACACACACGCACATGTCTCTACACACACACACACACATGTCACGCACAGGCAGAGACCCACACACACACACACACGTCTACGCACAGGCAGAGACCCACATACACACACACGCACATGTCTACGCACAGGCAGAGACCCACATACACACACACACACACATGTCTACGCACAGGCAGAGACCCACATACACACACACACGCACATGTCTACGCACAGGCAGAGACCCACATACACACACACACACATGTCTACGCACAGGCAGAGACCCACATACACACACACACACACACATGTCTACTACACACACACACACACACATGTCTCGCACAGGCAGAGACCCACACACACACACACACGCACATCTCTCACACACACACACACGCACATCTGCACAGGCAGAGACCCACACACACACACACACGCACACGCACATGTCTACGCACAGGCAGAGACCCACATACACACACACGCACACGCACATGTCTACGCACAGGCAGAGACCCACATACACACACACACGCACATGTCTACGCACAGGCAGAGACCCACACACACACACGTTCTCCCGTGGGTTTTCACCTCGTTGCCACTTTGATGGATGTCCAGGGAGAGAACGGTGTGTGTGTGTGTCCATCTCTCACACACACACACACACAAACACACACAGTCTCTCTCTCTCTCTATTTTGGCCTGAATGCTGTAGTTATAAAGACATTGTGGCCCCACCCCGAGACTCTCTCTCTCTCTCTCTCTCTCTCTCTGTCTCTCTCTCTCTCTGTCTCTGTCTCTGTCTCTGTCTCCCTCTCCGTTCTCCCTACGCTCTCTCTCTCTCTCTCTCTCTCTCTCTCTCTCTCTCTCTCTCTCTCTCTCTCTCTCTCTCTCTCTCTCTCTCTCTCTCTCTCTCTCTCTCTCTCTCTTTCTCTCTCTCTCTCTCTCGTTTATGAAGCTTGCCGGTATAAATGCACCATAAGTAGCGTGTTGGTCTTTTACGGTTCCAGCCTTCGCCGGTTTGAAGGGTGGTGGTGGTGGTTTGGCGGGCGGGGGGGGGGGGGTTGGCATGGCAACAGAGTACTCCTAATTTTCCTTCCTGGTTCCATGCCAGGCCAGAGGCAGCTGGAGCGATTTGATTGGCTGATTTGTTTTAGATATGGTCAGTTGTATGAAGTGGCGAGGATGTCTCAAAAATGATGGTCATACTTTACTTCCTTCCTTCTTTCCTTTCTAATATTTCCTTCCTTCCTTCCTTCCTTGTTCTAATACGCTGGTCTTATTGTGTGTGTATACCAGGTTCTGATCCACTGTGTGTGTATACCCGGTTCTGATCCACTGTGTGTGTATACCAGGTTCTGATCCACTGTGTGTGTATACCAGGTTCTGATCCACTGTGTGTGTATACCCGGTTCTGATCCACTGTGTGTGTATACCAGGGTCTGACGACGGCTCCCTGAGGTTCTGGGAGGTGAGCACGGCTCGCTGCATGAAGACGCTGGAGGTGGGCGGAGCTGTGAAGGGCGTGGCATGGAACCCTAACCCCGCCCTCTGCCTGGTGGCTGTGGCGTTGTAAGACCTCATCCCTCTCTCCTCTCCTCCATTCTTTTGTGTTTTCTCTACTCATCCCTTCCGAATAAATCATCCAGACCGTTTGTTCTAGTTTGCTGGCTGGCTGGCTGGCTGGCTGGCTGGCTGGCTGGCTGGCTGTTTAGTTATAGTTGTTTAGTTAGATTACTATTACAGATCAGTGTTATAACATACAGCGATATAGATTACTATTACAAAACAGTGTTATAACATACAGAGATTCAGATTACCAACAGACCAGTGTTATAACGCACCAAGACCTGAAACTAAGACCTGGTGTTATGGTTCTGGCTCCAGTGAGTCTCTAGTGCTGGTGTTGAACCCTGGTCTGGCTGACCGGCTGGTCGTCAGCGCCACCGACCAGCTGCTGTCGTCATGGCAACCCCCCGAGGAGGGCAAGGAGCAGGCGGTCAGCTGGACGCTGGCCGAGGGAGAAGAGTATGAGAAGGGGCACAGACTCACCCTCACACACCCTAAGGTAACACACACACACACACACCCTAAGCTAATGCACACACACATCCCCCCTAAGGTAATGCGCTCGCGCACACACATACACTCACACACACTCACACACTATAAAAGCATGCACACAGAAACTCCCAAAGTTAACAAACATAAACACACACACCACTGCTAGGTTAGCTAGCATTTCCTGAGCTAACATTCTCTTGTGGTAAGCAATAAGATAGCTTGACCTTAGCTAACATTCTCTTGTGGTAAGCAATAAGATAGCTTGACCTTAGCTAACATTCTCTTGTGGTAAGCAATAAGATAGCTTGACCTTAGCTAACATTCTCTTGTGGTAAGCAATAAGATAGCTTGACCGTAGCTAACATTCTCTTGTGGTAAGCAATAAGATAGCTTGACCGTAGCTAACATTCTCTTGTGGTAAGCAATAAGATAGCTTGACTTTAGCCAACGTTTTTTCTGAAGTTGTCACCTGGAAACCATCATGACCAGCTAAATTCGGAAAGTGGTTAGCGGTTAGCCGTTAGCTAGCGTGAGCTTATTATTGTATTATTCAGTAGTTAGCTGCCAGCCTTTAGTTGGAATAACCACACACATCTTTCCCCTCGCTCTTAGCTGTTGCCGGTTAGCTAGCGTGACCTTACATAACACACTGTATTCTCTAATAGTTAGCTGCTAGTGGTTAGCTTTTGGTAAAGCCAGCGTCTGCGGTTCGGTTTTTTCCTTTCGGAGCATTGTAGAGAGGATCAGGAGAACCCTCTTGATGCTCCAATTAAAACAAAAGAGCGAGCCCGTTTGGACTCTGAGCCAATCAGCTCTGACTGGATATCCTGTTGTCTGGAGAGCTCATTACATTTAGCTGGGCTTCTTGCAGAACATTTGGTCTGATGAATTATAGCTCTTGCTGAGGGAGTTTGACAATACAATATGTTCATTAAGAAGATTTATACTGATTCAGAATACTTGAGTTGATGTTTGCGGTCCAATACAGCAGGTCTGTCACAGAAAAGTTTGTAACACTGTTTCCATGTGTTTTTTCTGTGTGCGTATGCGTGTGTCTGTATGTGCGTGTGTGTGTCTGTGTGTGTTGGTGTCTGTGTGCGGACATATGTGTGTGTGCACGCGTACGTGTGTGCGTACGTGTATATGCGTGTGTCTGCGTGTTTGTGTCTGCGTGTTTGTGTCTGCGTGTTTGTGTCTGTGTGTTTGTGTCTGCGTGCGTACATGTGTGTCTGTGTGTGTTTGTGTCTGTGCGTGTTTGTGTCTGCGCGTGTTTGTGTCTGCGTGTGTGTGTCTGCGTGTTTGTGTCTGTGTGTGTCTGCGTGTTTGGGCGTCTGTGCGTGTTTGTGTCTGTGCGTGCGTGCGTGTGTGTTCCAGGCGGTGAGGCAGGTGACCTGGCACTCTAAGGGAGACTACCTGTCCTCTGTGATGCCCGACAACAACAGCAGCCTGCAGGTTCTCATCCACCAGGTCAGTAACCAGGGGCTACAACGGGGTTACCGGGGCAACCAGATCACTCACCAGGACTTACCGGGGGCAACCAGATCTTACTGAGGGGTAACCGGTCTAAACCCCCCAGTGTGTTTTTCTGGACCTAGGTGAGTAAGCGGCGGACACAGAACCCTTTCAGGAAGAGCAAGGGCTTGGTGCAGTGCGTATCCTTCCACCCAGTGCGGCCCTACTTCTTTGTGGCGACGCAGCGCTACGTCCGCGTCTACAACCTCATCAAACAGGAACTGTCCAAGAAGCTTATGACCAACTGTAAATGGATCTCCAGCATGGCTGTTCATCCCGCAGGTCTGTCACCACGACAACTGTTAACTACATCACTATACAAACGATACTCATGACCAATCGTTTACCATTTTAATTTGCATATCCTTGATGTCCGTCACCATGACAGCTGAAGTTGTCCTTTACTACTTATGGTTTAATTTAATTAAATGTAGTCCTATAATACTTATGGTTTAATTTAATTAAATGTAGTCCTATAATACTTATGGTTTAATTTAATTAAATGTATTCCTATAATACTTATGGTTTGATTGCATACACCGGCAGCAACTGAGTCTGTGTAGTTCCAATCACGGTCCATAGTGGGATTTCTAACCTGTCCTTCTCTACAGGGGTTATATTATATTATATAACCTCATATTATATGTTCTCTACAGGGGTTATATTATATTATATAACCTCATATTAGATGTCCTCTACAGGGGTTATATTATATTATATTCATATAACCTCATATTATATGTCCTCTTCAGAGGTTATATTATATTATATAACCCCATATTATATGTCCTCTTCAGAGGTTATATTATGTTATATAACCTCATATTATATGTCCTCTACAGGGGTTATATTATATTATATAACCTCATATTATATGTCCTCTTCAGAGGTTATATTATGTTATATAACCCCATATTATATGTCCTCTTCAGAGGTTATATTATGTTATATAACCCCATATTATATGTCCTCTTCAGAGGTTATATTATGTTATATAACCCCATATTATATGTCCTCTACAGGGGTTATATTATATTATATAACCTCATATTATATGTCCTCTACAGGGGTTATATTATGTTATATAACCTCATATTATATGTCCTCTACAGGGGTTATATTATATTATATAACCTCATATTATATGTCCTCTTCAGAGGTTATATTATATTATATAACCCCATATTATATGTCCTCTTCAGGGGTTATATTATATTATATAACCTCATATTATATGTTCTCTACAGGGGTTATATTATATTATATAACCCATATTATATGTTCTCTACAGGGGTTATATTATGTTATATAACCTCATATTATATGTTCTCTACAGGGGTTATATTATATTATATAACCCCATATTATATGTCCTCTTCAGGGGTTATATTATGTTATATAACCTCATATTATATGTCCTCTTCAGAGGTTATATTATGTTATATAACCTCATATTATATGTCCTCTACAGGGGTTATATTATGTTATATAACCTCATATTATATGTCCTCTTCAGAGGTTATATTATGTTATATAACCCCATATTATATGTCCTCTTCAGAGGTTATATTATGTTATATAACCTCATATTATATGTTCTCTACAGGGGTTATATTATGTTATATAACCTCATATTATATGTCCTCTTCAGAGGTTATATTATATTATATAACCTCATATTATATGTCCTCTTCAGGGGTTATATTATATTATATAACCTCATATTATATGTCCTCTACAGGGGTTATATTATGTTATATAACCTCATATTATATGTCCTCTTCAGAGGTTATATTATGTTGTATAACCTCATATTATATGTCTTCTACAGGGGTTATATGATATTATATTATATAATAGTATATAACCTCATATTATATGTCCTGCTCTACAGGGGTTATATGATATTATATTATATAATAGTATATAACCTCATATTATATGTCCTGCTACAGGGGTTATATGATATTATATTATATAATAGTATATAACCTCATATTATATATCCTCTTCAGAGGTTATATGATATTATATTATATAATAGTATATAACCTCATATTATATGTCCTTCTACAGGGGTTATATGATATTATATTATATAATAGTATATAACCTCATATTATATGTCCTCTACAGGGGTTATATGATATTATATTATATAATAGTATATAACCTCATATTATATGTCCTCTACAGGGGTTATATGATATTATATTATATAATAGTATATAACCTCATATTATATATATCTACAGGGGTTATATGATATTATATTATATAATAGTATATAACCTCACAGGGGTTATTATATTATATTATATAATAGTATATAACCTCATATTATATGTCCTCTACAGGGGTTATATGATATTATATTATATAATAGTATATAACCTCATATTATATATATTAATCCTCTACAGGGGTTATATGATATTATATTATATAATAGTTTATAACCTCATATTATATGTCCTCTACAGGGGTTATATGATATTATATTATATAATAGTATATAACCTCATATTATATATCCTGCTCTGGGGGTTATATGATATTATATTATATAATAGTATATAACCTCATATTATATGTCCTCTACAGGGGTTATATTATATTATATTATATAATAGTATATAACCTCATATTATATGTCCTCTACAGGGGTTATATGATATTATATTATATAATAGTATATAACCTCATATTATATGTCCTGCTCTACAGGGGTTATATGATATTATATTATATAATAGTATATAACCTCATATTATATGTCCTCTACAGGGGTTATATGATATTATATTATATAATAGTGTATAACCTCATATTATATGTCCTCTACAGGGGTTATATGATATTATATTATATAATAGTATATAACCTCATATTATATGTCCTGCTCTACAGGGGACAACCTCATCTGTGGGAGTTATGATTGCAGACTGACCTGGTTTGACCTGGACCTGTCCACCAAACCCTACAAGACCCTACGGTGACCACAGAAACCCTAAACCTGACCCCTAACCCCTAACCCTAGCCCTTATTCCTGCAAGACCCTACGGTGACCACAGTAACCCTATGTCTGACCCCTAACCCTTTCCCCTAGCCCTTAAACCTACGGTAACCACAATAACCCAAAGCCTGACCCCTAACCTCTTCTTTTAGCCCTCAACCATGCAAGACCCTATGGTGACCACAATAACCCTAAGCCTGACCCCTGACCCCTAACCCCTTCTTCTAGCCCTTAACCCTGCAAGACCCTACGGTGACCACAATAACCCTAAGCCTGACCCCTAACCCCTTCCCCTAGCCCTTAACCGTGCAAGACCCTATGACACTCATAATAATAACCCTAACCCTGACCCCTAACCCTAGCCCTTAACCCTACAAGACCCTATGACACTCATTATAATAACCCTAACCCATATATTATAACACCAATCATAAGTTGTTTTCAAAGATATCTCGTGTTTTAAAAGAAGTCCAGAAAAATGGACATTTTGTTATTTTCCATGTTGCTGTTCCTTCATGTTGTTGTTTTTGGTTCTTGTTGCCTAGACACCACAAGAAGGCTCTGAGGGGCGTGGCCTACCACAAGCACTACCCCTTGTTTGCCTCGGGCGCTGACGACGGCAGCGTCATCGTCTGTCACGGCATGGTCTACAAGTGGGTTACCGCGGAGACGCACACCTTGAAAAAAGATTCATATTAATATTACTTTATCTCTGGTTGGAGCCAGAGGAGTGTTTGGATTCGGAACTGTTAACTACAGGCTTTGGAACGTGGAGTCATTCCATTGATGGTTCCATTTCAGATCAACATCTGGAGGTCTTTAATGGAGCATGCTTTTTTTCCTCCAGCTCGACTTGATTCAAACCTAACCACCTTTTCATAATTCTATATCGTACCAACCACATTTTTAGTGGCTTGTGATTTCATTTGAAGTGACTCGTTAAAATCTTTTGAGGTAAGTCACTACTCTGAATCTGATTATAGACTGAGGACTGATATCATCTCTCTCTCCCTCTGTATCTCTCTCTCTCTCTGTCTCTTTCTCTCCCCCCCTCTCTTTCCCCCTCTATCTCCCTCTGTATCTCTCTCTCCCTGTTTCTCTCTCTCTCTCTCTCTCTCTCTTCCCCCCCCCCCCCCCTTCACTCTCTCTTTCCCTCTCTCCCTCTCTCTCCGTCTGCAGTGACCTGCTCCAGAACCCTCTCATCGTTC
>JAPMUY010006786.1:0-5000 GCA_026901105.3 Galaxias olidus | reverse complement strand
CGTGTGAGAGAATGTGTGCTTGTGATAGTACAGTGTGTGTGTGAGAGAGAAAGAGATAGACAGTGTGTGTGTGTGTGTGTGTGTGTGTGTGTGTGTGTGTTGTGATGGCTCTGCCCACACCTGTCACTATGTTCTGTTTTCCTTTTAAGACAGGAGTCAGTGGGCGGAGTTATGGGGGATAGCTCCTCAGGACTCATAGGTTCCAGCTGGAGGAAGGCCTATATAATAGACAGGCCCTGGTTTTTCCCATGACATCAGGTTCATAGTCTGTTTTGGTTTACGGAGGACATCCTTTGTTTATGTGTGGCTGTTGGTATGAATAAAATATGTCTTTACTGCTACTTTTGAGGTGTTGTTCCTCTCCCCTGGTCTCTCTCTGTGTGTGTGTGTGTGTGTGTGTGTCTGTCCTCTCTCCCCTATATCTCTCTGTGTGTGTGTGTGTGTGTGTGTGTGTGTGTGTGTGTGTGTGTGTCTCTCCCCTGGCCTCCTCTGTGTGTGTGTGTGTGTGTGTGTGTGTGTGTGTGTGTGTATGTGTGTGTGTGTGTCCTCTCTCCCCTGGCCTCTCTATGTGTGTGTGTGTGTGTGTGTGTGTGTGTGTCCGTGTGTCCTCTCCCGCCTGGTCTGTGTGTGTGTGTGTGTCCTCTCTCCCCTGGTCTGTGTGTGTGTGTGTGTGTCCTCTTTCCCCTGGTCTCTCTCTGTGTGTGTGTCCTCTCTCCCCTGGTCTCTGTGTGTGTGTGTCCTCTCTCCCCTGGCCTCTCTCTCTCTCTCTCTCTCTCTGTGTGTGTGTGTGTGTGTGTGTGTGTGTGTGTGTGTGCGTGTGTATCCTCTCTCCCCTGGTCTCTCTCTCTGTGTGTGTCTTCTCTCCCCTGGTCTCTCTCTCTCTCTCTCTCTCTCTGTGTGTGTGTGTGTGTGTGTGTGTGTGTGTGTGTGTGTCTCTCTCCCCTCTCTCTCTCTCTCTCTCTCTCTCTCTCTCTCTCTCTCTCTCTCTCTCTCTCTCTCTCTCTCTCTCTCTCTGTGTGTGTGTGTGTGTGTGTGTGTCCTCTCTCCCCTGGCCTCTCTTTATCACGTTAAACTAGTGAGCCTATGTGAACAGTTGGTTGGTGTGACATGGGGAATAGCTGTTGTCTGAGTTGGAAGCATAAATACAGGTTTGTGATGTGTGATACCTACATACTTACATGACAGTCCAATCATCAAATGTAAAAGTCAAAAAGTTAGGCAGGATAAAAATGATTGTAAACATAGTTGATTTTATAAAAATAAAATATAATAAAGCCATTTACCTTCTGTTTTGTGAGAGAGGTGAGATTTTAATTAGTGGTTGTTTTAGAAACAAAGTTTTGTGCCCCACATCCGACCACAGGCTGAACTTTATACTTTATACTTTACACTTATACTTTACTTTATGAGAGGTATATTTATTTACACCTCTCAAACAAAGTTCTTAGAAAATAACGTCACCAGCTCTCTTTCCTGCTCCACCTATGTCTTCCTGTTCTCTCGTCTTCAGACTCATTTCTCTGTGAGTGTCAGTCGCTTCAACAACCGGTGGCACATCATGGAGCCCAACACACTGGTCCTGCTACCCTGTGAGTACTGTCTGAGGGGTTACACACCTCACTGGTCCTGCTGCTCTGTGAGTACTGTCTGGGGGGGTTACACACATCACTGGTCCTGCTGCTCTGTGAGTACTGTCTGGGGGGGTTACACACCTCACTGGTCCTGCTGCTCTGTGAGTACTGTCTGGGGGGGTACACACCTCACTGGTCCTGCTGCTCTGTGAGTACTGTCTGGGGGGGTTACACACCTCACTGGTCCTGCTGCTCTGTGAGTACTGTCTGGGGGGGTTACACACCTCACTGGTCCTGCTGCTCTGTGAGTACTGTCCGGGGGGTTACACACCTCACTGGTCCTGCTGCTCTGTGAGTACTATCTGGGGGTTACACACCTCACTGGTCCTGCTGCTCTGTGAGCACTGTCTGGGGGGTTAGTTGTAAATGTGTGTGTAGACCTTGTTATTCTGTATATTGTTAAAGCAAATTTTCATCAAAACAATCTAAATGACTCTAAAGTCAATTGTTGTGTTCTCCTCCTAGTTTATCATGGTTACTTTTGATGGATGATTGATATATTGACATATTTTATCTGACATATTTCCAGATAAAATAGACCGTTATTGTCTCCATCATGTGCAGTGTATAGTATGTAAGTTTGCCAATTTCGCAAATGTGTAGATAGAGGACTTAAGTGATAAGTGGTCATATTAGACCTTTTCGGGATGGCTAGCACACTGATGTGCTATTATTAATAACGATAATATTGGTTTACCCTTTTTTAAATATTGTTACAGAGCTTGCAAGTTGCTGCATGACTCAACATGAGCCATGCCACCAAAATGGCTTCTTAGAAATGTTATAAGTTAAGGCTGCAACAATTAATAGCAAATTCAATTACCTTAGCAAACTAAGTTTCAGGTAAATTAAAGATAACAGTCTTTAAACCAACACCACCCTCTCCTTAGGAACGCAATAAATGTTATCATATGTATCTCTAAATCCTGTGTTTACATAATCCCAACACTGGAGGGCGATAGAGGCCACTGAGTCCAGTTACTGATCCTTTAGCATCGGCACATCAGCCAGCAGTTCATGAGGTGTTTACTGCTCATTACAAACTTAGATTTGGATCAGACACTTGTTTGACACTGATGCAGAGTGTGTTTGAAAAGTGATATTGTCTCATAAAAATCTTATCCATAACCACATTGGTGGTCCAGATTTATATAATGAGCTTCGTCTCATAAAAATCTTATCCATAACCACATTGGTGGTCCAGATCTATATAATGAGCTTCATTAGCTCAAAATCGGAATGTTGTTTGTGCCTTGAATAACGTTCTACTTACAGATGAATGTGATATTTTAATACACAAATAAAATTACATTCATTATTGTATCATAATAAACTTTATGCGCTCTAAATATTGTTTAATTCTTTCATTGGATCCATGTCTGATTGTTGTCTGTCTTGAAAAGCTCTTCATTAACATATAAGGATTGTCAAACGATAATTGTATTGAAAAATATGTATTATCAATTTATAGTGCGAGCAATAAGTTCAAGCTGAAAAACTATTTAAAAAGTTGTAATGTATGAGTGTGAGTGAATGTGAATGACTATGTGTCTGTGTGTGTTTAAAGGAAGTGTGTTTGCATACTGTATGTCTGTCCTGCCTCCCTGCTCCACTCACTTTAAGAGGCCAGTGTTGATCAGTGGCTGTTCAGTCCTTTCAGAGACACAGACACACAGACAGGCAGCACAATGATGATGTCATCACTGATTCTACTGGGGACTCTGGGGCTGCTGGTTCAGGGTGAGACTCTTGTACATTGTAGTTCAGACGATGTTAAACAATATCATATGTACTGATAAATTAAGTCTTTTCAGAACTTGTCTAACTTATAAAAATGTTTCTCTGGTAATGTTTAGGGAAATAATTAAATTTTTCTTTGCCATTTCAAATTATGTTATGTTGTTAATTGTGTT
Source organism: Galaxias olidus (assembly GCA_026901105.3). Taxonomy (NCBI): domain Eukaryota; kingdom Metazoa; phylum Chordata; class Actinopteri; order Galaxiiformes; family Galaxiidae; genus Galaxias; species Galaxias olidus. The sequence continues at coordinate 1,456 of JAPMUY010006786.1, read as the reverse complement.
TCCCTTTTATATTGTTTTATTCATCAGGATCTTCAGGAGATATAATCCTGACTCAGTCTCCTGAATCTCAGTCTGTTGCTCCAGGAGAGACTGTCACCATCAGCTGTACAGCCAGTTCAAGTACTGGTAGCTCCCTCCACTGGTACCTGCAGAAACCTGGAACAGCTCCTAAACTCCTGATCTACAGTTACAACAGCCGCTACTCTGGGGTTCCAGCTCGTTTTAGTGGGACAGCACCATCTCCTTGGACTCAGTTCTCTCTGACCATCAGTGGAGTCCAGGCTGAAGATGCAGGAGTTTACCACTGTCAGCAGTGTAAAAGCTCTCCGTTCACACAGTGTTAGAGCGTCGTACAAAAACCTCCCTCAGCTGGAGAGGAACTGATCTGACTCAACAGCTGCTCACTAACATTACAGATTGGAACTCAACTTCACTCAAACTAAACTTTAAAACCATCGGGATATTATTTATGTTTCTTCAATATTCACACTTCATGATATTACTACAAAAAAATCTTTTATTTCTACTTTCACATACATTTAAATGTAAGAGGCTATCTTACAATGTGATAGTTAAACTTCTGACTTTTAAACTTAAAGGTAATTTGAGGGCAATAACAGGTCAAATACCATCATGATTCAAGAGAATAATTAATAAAAACACAAATAATATAAAACAACTTGTAAAAAAAACATGACTTTATAGTCTGTATTAATCATCACTGCTGATATATGGCTTTTTGAAATGTTTAGTGAATTCAGTTCTCATTAGTTATAAATTATCATAATTCATGTTGTTGTGATTTTTCATCTACTGATATTTTAACATAATTTAACCTCTAACATACAGAATTCTGTAACATTTAGGTTTGTATTCACGCACAGTATGGCAATGTATCCAATGTGTTCTTTAGAGATTTAGGGTGTTTGACCTTTGACCTTTATTATAAATGACTTATTCTGGCTAGCTAGCCAAACAATGTGCTTCATACACCTAATAATAAACAAATAAATATAACAGCAGCATGTATTACAAATATAATAAGCGTTAGTTCCTGTAGATCTTCTCTAAACCAACGCAAAACGTTTCAGAATGTATACACGTGTGGAATGTTTTGTGTCTTAAATTACTGAGCATTGTGTTTTTGACTTTACTAACCCATGATCCTACTTCAGCTCCTCAGCTTGTCTGGTCAAACTCATCTTCCCATCAGCCCTACTTCTTCCTTCATTCAACCTCAACAACTGAATACAACCTTAGTCCATTGACACAGTTCTAAACTGTAACATAGAGTAAACGTATTGTAATGTAATTAATTGTAATGTCGGCAAAACAATTATTTAAATAATATTCACTGATAGTGCTGATATACATCTAGTACACTAATAGACACACTGCATGATGGGACCTGAAGTACAGTACAGTGGACCACCGCCACCAAACATACAAACACGGG
>JAPMUY010006784.1:0-49627 GCA_026901105.3 Galaxias olidus | reverse complement strand
GAATAAAATGCCTATCCCTACTATACGTGTCCCGACTGCATGGGAGCTGCATGGGCCACAGCCAGGGCGTCTGCGAGGCGGATGTGTTCCATTTCACACTGGAGCAGCTTGCCTCTGTGTTCCATGCAACACCCTGTATAGACAGGCTCATACCCTGTATGGATTGAGTGTGTGTGTGTGTGTGTCTCGGGAGGGGCTGTTGGAGATTAAATAGTGATATAGTAGCCTGTCAGAGTGTGAGGAAGACTAGCCTTTCGCTGCGGCATGAAGGCTCATGCACACTCACATACAGAGATGCGTGTGCGTGAACACGAGGATGCTCTTAAGTGCACATATGGGATGTATGCACACACACACACACACACACACACACACACACACACACACACACTGGGAGGAGCCCAGTAGGAAGGTCACCCCTACATTCTCACACACATCTCCCTCAGCAGTTCATTATCTCTTCAAAGGAGCGTGCTGGGAGCAGGCAGTGACATACCCTGCTTCAAGGCTGACCTTTCACACACATACACACACACACACACACACACACACACACACACACACACACACACACACACACACACACACACACACACACACACACACACACACACACACACACACACACACACACACACGCAAGCGCACACACAATATTTGATCACTTGTCTCAAGGGTATACCACTATTGCCTGCATCAGGAAAAATGTAAGCGATAGTTTAACAGAAAAATGCGAATGTGAAGTGAATATTATATGGTAAAGAGGATATTTGATCATTAGATCAGTATCAGTTTCATAGACCGGTTATAGCAGTCCCTAAGTTATTCTAAGACTCGTTCTGGTCCAATCGTCCAGAACAATCATTATACAATATAGCGTGTTCAAGATGAAAACGTCTAGTCGACCATATTGTGAAGGGGTAAGGGTGAGGGGAGGGGCAGAGAAATGAGTAAGGCCTCTTGTAACCCTATCTAATGTTCAGTTGGGGGTGGTGCAATTCCAACGCTTCTCCTGGTCCAGTGCAGTGTAGTCCTGTCCGTTCCAGTCTAGTCCAGTTTGGTCCAGTCCAGTCTGGCTTGATCCAGTTCACTTTGATCAGGTCCTGGTCTGCTTAACTTCTTGGGCTCGGTTCTTCTCTCTTTCCTGCCCTCAGTTCACCCCCCATCGATCCACTCCGAAACTTGAGACCTCTCTCTCTTTCTCACATAGGGACAAACTTATGCAATAGTGCGCACTGACTCGCACACAAGCTTGTCAGTGTGTACGTGAGGAAAAAAAAAAACCTTCAGAAATGCGCTCCTGCACTAGGTGTTGGTGTTCGCGCATTAACGCACTAACACACACACAGAGAGCGAGAGCAGGATTGATAGCGCAGGAAGGGGCTGGGCTCAGCATTTTCCCTCTAATCCCGCTTAATCCAGACACTTTCACGTTGCTCTACGCATTCCCACACTCACAAACACACACACACACACACACACACACACACACACACACACACACACACACACACACACACACACACACACACACACACACACACACACCAGAACCTCAACTTTATGACTCACCCCCGGGTGTGTGTGTGTGTGTGTGTGCGTGTGCATATGCATGAGGGAGGTGACGGTTATGCAGGCATAACTCCAGAATGTGGAGGAACTCATCCCAAACACCTCTGCTTTCTGAATCGGAAGGAAAAAGACTTAGCTGTTCTCTTAACAAACACACACACATATACTGTATATAGACAGACAGGCTATTGCTTAGAGCAGAACACAGTGTAGCATGTCATATGCATTGTGTGCGCAATGGCCACCGAATATAAACACAGAGCAATGCAGAGAGAACGCAAGCACGCACGCACACGCACACGCACACACAAAAACACAAACACAGCATCTCTCGTTGGGCCCGTCCCAAATGGGTCAGCCTGTGTCATCGAAAGACAGAGCAGTGCTCTGCACCTACAGCTCATCTATTATTTACTAAGGAGGGGAAAGATGTGAGAGGGGGATGGAGGGGGATGGAGAGGGATGGAGAGGGAGGGGGACTGCAGCGGCAGCAGGGTGTGGACAGCGCGGGACAGGGACGCGGAGGAGGAGGAGGAGGAGGAGGAGGAAGAGGGGGCTGGGTGAGGATCCAGCAGCATGGACCGACTGGAGGCTCCCACTGCCTCTCTGTGGGTCTGCGGAGGCTGGTGGACCTCCTAACGCCTCAGGGAGAGAGAGGTAAGGGAGAGGCTGGTGGTGGGTTGTGTGTACATGTAGGTGTGTTTTTAGGCGTGAAAGAAAGTGGCAATGACGCATTTGTTCAATCGAATCCTGCTGTGCTGTGCTGTACAGTGTGCATCTGTACGTGTGTGCATCTCTTCGTGGCGTGGCGGGTGATTCACAGTGTCAGATGTGCCAGCTCAGCTTTCCCATGCTGCACTCTGTTGCCCTACAGCAGCAGCAGTCCCAATGGGGCTGAAGATTTAACAGAGGCGAAGATACACAGTTGGTTGCCCGACCTTCCAACTACCAAACCATTTTTCTGCTCTCTGCTCTATTCACCCTTTATTCACAGCCTGCAACACACTTGGAAACTCTCTCTCTCTCACAAACACACACACACACACACACACACACACACACACACACACACACACACAGGGAGAGGTCTGCAGCAGGGAGAGTGGTGCCAGGCTGAACAGAAGGCAAGTCCCCGTCTCTGCAGGTCTCTCTCCTGCCCCCTGCTCCCTCCCGCACAGCATATGCTGAAACACAATGCTGTCACCTGGACACACACACACACACACACACACACACACACACACACACACACACACACACACACACACACACACACACACACACACACACACACACACACACACACACACACACACACACACACACACACACACACACACACACACACACACACACACACACAGCAAACAGCACTGTACACAAACCCTGTTGCATGGAGCAAGGGGCTGTAAATAAAGACCCGGGGAAAAGAGGGAGCAGAGGAGAAAAGGGGAACGTGTCTAATCCCCCCCCCGACGAGGACCAGGAAGACCATGAGTCAGCGAGACGGCCAGTGAAGAAGACGCGGCCGCCGCTCCTTAGAAAGGCCAACAGAGCCGCAGGCCTGGAACACGGGCAGAGACGGACACACTGACAGCACCGCTGGAGGCAGAGGGCGGAGCGAGGAGCACACACAGTGAGGGAGGGCCAGTCCCCGAATGTGGAGGAGAAAAGAGAGGGAGAGAATGTGGAGGAGAAAAGAGGGGGTGAGGAGTGGAGTAGAAAAGAGGGGGTGGAGAAGGAGTGGAGGAGAAAAGAGGGGGAGAGGAGTGGAGTAGAAAAGAGGGGGATAGTGGATGAGGATTATACTGAGGAGAAATGGGGAGGGGGCTATACAGGGGTCAGGCTCCCATTAAGGAGGATGGATGACTATCGGAGTCCACTCAGTACACTCTGTACACACAGCTTCCATTTTTAAAACCCTGGACAGCAGAAAGCTGTGTGTGTGTGTGTGTGTGTGTGGTACCAGGATGCAGACGTCACTGTGGATCCAGGAGATGGATCAACGAGGCAGGGGGAAAAAACAAAAGCAGCTTGGGTCAGCTAGCTCACTGCTGACTGTACAGCCCCACAGAAAACACACACACACACACACACACACACACACACACACACACACACACACACACACACACACACACACACACACACACACACACACACACACACACACACACACACACACACACACACACACACACACACACACACGATCGATAGAGCCCTCCGTCAAACACAAAGTACTTCACAGTCACTGTGCAGACCATGCAGCTCTTAGAAATTAAGCCACCTTACTTTATATGAAGGCTGACAACAAAGCGCTAAATGTCACAGGAATGTGCTTGTGTGTGAGTGAGAAAAATAAAACAAGTTCTATCAATATTTACAGATGAGTAAGAGGCTTTTACTTTGCCTCCTCAAATACATATTGATCAGTGCTATTCCAGACAAACTCTGGAGGGGTTTTTAAACAAGGACTTTATTGACTAGCTGATGGTAAAAAAGAAATCCCATAATAACATTGAACAGGATAGATAGAAAAAAGCCAAGATGCCCCCCCCCCACCACTGTCTCTGGCCGTGTCCCACCAGAGGGGCCCCAGTGCTGGCCCCGTGCCGCCAGTGCACCAGCTTCTCCTCTCACCACTGTGGAGCTGCTCACCCCGATGGACCTCTGCTGGCTCCGGGCCTTAGTACTGCAGCGCGGACCCGCACCTCGCTGTACTGAGATACGCTACAGGAGTGACCACTGTGGTTCTCACACACACACACACACACACACGCACGCACGCACGCACGCACGCACGCACACACACACACGCACACTTGTACCGTCAGCTGCTATGCAGCGGTTAAAAGGTATGTTAGGGAAAAAGACCATGTCTGACACATATCAGAGAAGATAATCACAACTCACACACACACACACACACACACACACACACACACACACACACACACACACACACACACACACACACACACACACACACACACACACACACACACACACACACACACACACACACACACACACACACACGATCTGGATGTGTTCCCAGTCATTATCACACACGCAGGTGTGGAGGAGTAGTTGATTAGCACGCGCTGCAGGGGTCAGGCTGGAGTAAAGAGAAAGAGAGAAGTAGGGAGGGAGGAGAGGGGGAGCAAGGGGAGAGAGAAGAGAGAGATAGAGAGTGGGTATAGAGAGAGGGTTAGGGAGACAGAGGGGAGAGATAGAGAGGGGTACATGGGGGCTGGTGTTTCAGGACGCTTAGGATTGGGAGTGTTTGCTAAGTCATTACAGTACTCTAAGGTTCTACAGAAGGACCAGTGCACTTTTGAACAGAAAATACTCCTGTAGTCTTTTCTTGTTTATTGACACAGCAGGGGAGGTCAGGAGAGGGCGGGGTGGACGCAGGGTAAACTGCTGTAGGCGGCTGTCTAAAACACCCCGAGTCATTGGACATCCTCTCCGAATATCAGACCTTTAAAAAAGCTCCGTCTCTCCCTGGCTGCCTCACTATAGCGGTGTTAAACTGTGTGGTCTGGGACTCACTCCCACGGGACTCAGAGCAACCTCCACAGTTAACCTTGAGACCGTTCAACCTGCCCCCCCAACAGAGCCATCCGCTTCACCCCATCTAAAGGAAGGCGCGCGCACGCACGCACGCACGCACGCACGCACGCACGCACGCACGCACGCACACACACGCACGCACGCACGCACACACACACACACACACACACACGCTAATGCTAATGAAAGTTCATCTCAGGTGCTAATATCTCCTGATGTATGTACAGCCTAGCCGTTAACATCCACATTGCATCACAGCCTACTGTGCTAGCTTAGCATCTCTGTCAACTGTCCTGCTGTGTCCCAGGCAGAATTCATTACCGTTATAATTCACGGGCGTACACACACACACACACACACACACACACACACACGCACGCACGCACGCACGCACACACACACACACACGCGCACACACACACGAACACGCGCACGGAGGTGCTGCGGAGCTGAACCAAGCCCATTAAGGACTGGTTGTTGCTGTTCCTCGGCTAATTAAAGTCATCCTCCGTGAATTAAACACTGCTGACACAGACGCTGGCATGTGTCCCCTCCGCTGCACCCACCTTTGAACAGGAGCACGCATGGACAAAGTACACCGACACACACATTCAGATCTCCACATGCCGGCGATCCATTTCAATGTGTCCGCACGCTTAATCATTAATACAATAATCAGGGAATACATGAATAAACAGATGTGGGAGTGTGCCGGGAACCATCCATTGATTCCTGATAGGGCCCTTTCACTCCATGAGACAACGAGATGGGAGTTGGCTTCATCAACATTGTCCTTCGCCACTTACAGTGAATGGCTGCACTTGTTGCCGTCTGAAACAACTCTACAGCGATGTGTGTGTGTGTGTGTGTGTGCGTGTGCTAGCAGTGCAGGTGTTTCATACTATTGTCTCTTGCCTCATTCAGAAGCCCTTCTTCTCTAGGCAGGTCTCCACGGCTGTCTGACAACGCTGCTCTTCAACGCCATCTCGTCTTTCTTTGATGTTTGCGTGACCGCGTGTCCTGCATGACATCTCAAACCAAAACACTGTTTTAACAGATATTTATTGATGAAAGATTTTCTGACTTTCTTTCATCATTGAAGATGAGCAAGACTCTTTTCAATGGCTGAATGTTTTTTTTTACCCATCATTTTGGCTTTTAGTTCAGTGGAACCCCGTTTTGTGTTTTCAAACTCTTGAATAAGGCTAGCATAAATAAAGAGTTCCTTCTCCTCCATGTTGACTCAAACAAAACATAGAGAATGCGTGGCCATCCTCTCTCTCCAAAGTTAATAACATGCTGACGTGTGAACTTCCTCGACTGCGTAGGCTTAACGCTGGAGAAAGTCGACGATGCTTCCTGACGGTCTTCTCCTCCATTTTGAGTTTGTCTTGCTCCATCTCTGCTATATACTTCGCGCTGTGCTGTGCTGGGGTGACGCAGACCGGGAGACGCCAGCTCTGCTCGAGGCTCAACCCCCCCCCCGCCCCACTTCACTCCCTCCCTCAACACCATGCATTATCCATGGCAGCAGCCCTGTCTCCCACCACTACTGTAAGCCTCTCTCATGCATGCACATCTTCATGTTCGTCACACAGAAATGAGAACGCACAAAACACAACTTGGCACGCACTTAAACGGACACCCACACCCGCACATGCAAATAAACATGTTTGTCCTTGAGAATTTTGCACTCTTTTATGAATGAAAGTCATTAATCTATAAAAACAACAACCTGAAAACAACCAGGAGGATGCATAGAAAATAGTGCAAAGAAGAGAACCCAGTCAATAACAGAAGTGATGACGAGAAACCACAGGAGACAAAAAGACAGGAGGAAAAGAGGAAGAACAAGCAGGAGCGAGAGCTGGAGAGAAATAAAGAGAAAAGGAGCACAGGAGAGAGATGTAAAGGGAGAGCTAAGATAGGAAGAAATTAAGATGAGAGAGAGAGAAAAAAGAGAGTGAGGGTGAGAAAATCGAGAGAGAGAGAGAGAGAGAGAGAGAGAGATCGAGAGGGTAAGAGAAAGAGAAGCAGGGAGAGAGAGAAAGAGAGAGAGGTTGAGAGAAAGAGAGAGAGAAGCAGGGAGAGAGAGAGAGAGAGAGAGAAGTAGGGAGAGAGAGAGAGAGAGAGAGAGAGAGAGAGAAGCAGGGAGATAGAGATGGATGAGGAGAACTCCCAGAGGAGCATGGTGAGATAAACAGATGGGGATCGCTGTACTGCCGCTGTGCTGTGCCGTAATTTAATCACTGCACCAACTCTATGATTCATCACGGAACACACACACACACACACACACACACACACACACACACAAACTCACAGCCACCCCAATAGCCTCAAACACCCCTTCAACACTGGTGGAACCCGCCGCTACCTCACAAGCAGACACACACAAAAACAATCCCCGATTCATAAACTTAATCCTACATTAAAGGGCTTCTTAAACCTGCTGGCTGCAACATCACCCAGCCAGTGAATGAAAAGTGCACGCACACACACACACACACACACACACACACACACACACACACACACACACACACACACACACACACACACACACACACACACACGCGCGCACGCACACACGGAGATAGCAGCCGTCTCATAACAGGCCTCTGTGTGGGCCATCCTGCCTTAGGTAAAAGAAGACAGCAACTCTGCACATTCATGAGTAGCCCGGCACCAATCTCCTTACACACAGTCATGCACCCACACAAACACACTACACGCATTACATAAATATGTAAATAAACGGGCAGGCGTGAGTAGATGTCCACACGTTTGCATATCAGGAGTGTGTGTGCAACTGCAACCCATGACTTCAGGTGTATGAAGGTCAGAGAGAGAGGCAGAGAGAGACAGAGCGAGAGGGGGAGAGAGCGAGAGAAAGAGAGACAGCGAGGGAGTAAGAGAGAGAGAGAAAGTGCGAGCGACGGAGAGACAGACAGCGGATCAGTATACCAACCCACCGTGTCCTCCGGGCAGCCCGGGGGGCGCTGGGGTTTGACTCCCCGTGTGGAACAGGAAGTGATGCTCACCCACACTGGGGCGCTCAGATCAGCACCGAGGCCCCGGCCCTATTACTACACCCCCCTGGGGGGCCGCCTTAGCCTCCCGCTGACGGCTTAAAGCTACTGTCTGTAATCAAAACATCGGCCACGTAATGTGGGGTTGGAGCAGGCTTGATTGATTGATTGCATATTGCACCCGAGTTAAAGTATTGTAGAAGTCAAACTTCTGTGGCTTATGTAAACAGTTTTGCTTTTGAACCTTTTTGATGTAATATCTTGCAAGCTGTTTTCAAGCTACACTGTGGCCAAGGATTGGGAAATGAAAGAGGATGGGGAACACAGAAATACAAAGTCTAATGAGAGTATGTGTGTGTGTGTGTGTGTGTGTCTCTATCTGTGTGTCTGTATCTGTGTGTGTGTACCTGTGTGTGTCTGTCTGTGCGTCTGTCTCTGTGTGTGTGTGTCTGTGTGTGTGTGTGTGGTGTGTGTGTGTGTGTGTGTGTGTGTGTGTGTGTGTGTGTGAACGCCAGCCTGGGGGATAATCAAAGAAACCAGCGCATGTATCCAGAGAGTCCAAAGGCAGCGCCGCACAGCTCATTCCTCAGCCTTTTGAAAGAGAAGCAGCAGCAGAAACACCAACTCAAAGGCACCGCGTGTTTACTTTCCGATCGCCGCCTCTGTGTAAAGTGTGTGTGCGTTACACTATGACTACGGGAAGTGGCGACTGTTTACACGCTTAAAGAAGAAGAATAAAGGAGAAAGACAGAAAGAAAAGAGTAGGGGAATGTCTTGTCCTCATTTCTCTTCCTGTTTCAAGGACAGAGTGAATATGAATGGACGGTTGAGGGGAGGGGAAATTTAAGACGGAGAAAGAAAGGGTAGCTGAAAGAGGGAGAAGGAATGACAACCAGAGTGGTGAGATTATAGTGGAGAATTGGTGACAATGGTAGCTTGTCAGATAGTTAGAGAGAGAGAGAGAGAATGGAGAGCGAGAGAAAGAGAGAATGGAGAGAGAGAAAGAGAGAATGGAGAGAGAGAACGAGAGAGAGAGAGAGAGAATGGAGAGAGAAAGAGAGAAAAGAGAGAGAGAGAGACAAAGAATGAAGAAAGAGAAAGAGAGAGAGAGAATGGAGAGAGAGATAGGGAGAGAGATGGAAGGGAGGAGAAAAGGCTCAGGGACTGCACTGCCCATCACTTTTGGGGGAAATCAAACAGGAGAGAGAGAAGCCTCCCTTCTCTCCCCTGCCGTCTTACAGCCACCGCTCCAGAGAGACAGAGCAGGCAGTCTTTAAGCTGGCTGGGCTTTACAGCGCCGCGTCGGTTTACGGCTGCCCTGCCTCCTTCAGGCAGCTCCTGATTCTTGCAGCTTCCAGAAAAGCTTTATGTGAACCCAGACCAGATCAAAGCAAATCCCTCTGCCCTAAACGCCTGTCCTCTTTCATTTCTCCAAAGCGGGACGCAGAAGCGAGGATGCAAGCTTTGTTTTTTGCCCAGAAAGAACATTCTAGCAACGTACTCCACGCCAAACCGTGAACATAATAGCCAACATCCTGCTGTCCCAGAGTGGAACTCAAAGCAGGGAAGAAAGGGCATTGGTCAGTCAAATTGAATGGTTTCCATGGTGGCCCAGGCATTGGGATTTCACCGCATCTCTTTCCTCGGTGCAAATGAGGTGATCAGTAATTGGATGGGCCTCAAACCCACAGTCCAACTCGAGAACAACCCACAGGCTGACTGCACACAAGGACACGCGCACGCACGTACGCACGCATGAACACACGCACAAACACACACACACACACACACACACACACACACACACACACACACACACACACACACACACACACACACACACACACACACACACACACACACACACACACACACACACACACACACACACACACACACACACACAGAGAGACAGACAGCACAAAGTCAGCGCCAAGTTTGACAACCTTAAGCGGTACCCGAGTGCAATCCCACACATGCTGCTCCGTCGGTAGAGCAGCAGAGGTTTAATCCAGCAGCAGCTCTCTGTCAGCCAGCCAGCGATAAGGGTAGAGTGGAGGGGAGAGAGAGAGAAAGACAGAGCAAGAGACACACAAAGAGAGAGCACAGACATCTCAGACATATTAGAAAAGTCAGTGTAACAGATATTCAGTGTGTTTGTGTGTGTGTGTGTGTGTGTGTGTGTGTGTGTGTGTGTGTGTGTGTGTGTGTGTGTGTGTGTGTGTGTGTGTGTGTGTGTGTGTGTGTGTGTGTGTGTGTGTGAAAGTTGGCAACAACAACTGCTGGACCCTGACGATCGGGTGTAGCAGAGATGAGCTATCGACCCGAGGCCACCGACAGAACGAGAGAGGGACCGAAAAGAAGGGAGGGAGGAGGAGAGAGAGAAAGAGAGGGATAATGATGACGGCAAAGCAATCAGGGCCTGACACCTGCTAACATCCGGACAGAGACAAGGACATGTGCTGGTAGTTGCATGTCGCTTTGGAGAGGATATTATTACGTGAACCGTGTGAGAGAGAGAGAGAGAGAGAGAGAGAGAGAGAGAGAGAGAGAGAGAGAGAGAGAGAGAGAGAGAGAGAGAGAGAGAGAGAGAGAGAGAGAGAGAGAGAGAGAGAGAGAGAGACAGAGGGGAAGTGAATGAGAATGAGAAACATGGAAAACTTTTCTCGTCAGATGAAAGGATCTCCCTGCTGCATGACGAACCAGTGCGTGTGTCCCGTGGAACAATGAATATTTCATCAAGGCCATTTCCCTGACTACAAAGCAGCTCTAGCAGAGAGCAAAGGGCCTGTGTTTGTTGCTGCACCCCATCTCTCACACACACACACACACACACACACACACATACACAGACAGACAGACAGACAGACAGACAGACAGACAGACAGAATTCAGCCAGTCCTTTGACATGACCAAAGTCCCTAATGGCCAGGCTAAAACACAGTGAAGCACACAGAAAGGGAATAAATGAATGAGCTGAATGTCTTTAGCGCTTCTGTGTGAAACATACGTTTTTCTTTTTAACCAACAGACAAAGCTGTGTGTGTGTGTGTGTGTGTGTGTGTGTGTGTGTCTTAATGGGTGGTGTGTAAATACTTCCTCCTCTCCGTTAGTCTGTCCCTCTCTACCCGACGCCCTCCTTTATATTTCCCTTCTTTCTTCCTCTCTCTTGCTCCCATCTCTCTGTTTGGCAGTGACCCTTCCTTTGAGGTCCTTTGTTTCACCCACAAACTCTCGCTCGTTCTGTCCTCTCAACGCTGAACGGCATAACGAGATTTGGGCTATTTTAAAGGGTTTGCGTTATCACTCGGCAGTCCAAAGAGGTTCTGAGGAGAGTGTGTGTGTGGGCGAGATAAAGAGGGCACTCTCTCTGGCTGCGTAAAAATAAACCCAAATCTTTGGTCTCCGGTAATAGAAACGACCACAGCAAAAAATGGATGTGAAGAATTAAGGCCAGAGGGTAAAGAGAAGCAAACTCTGGTGAAGAAGGGAGGAGGAGGAGGAGAGAAAGGAGGAGGGGATAGAGCGAGGGAGAGACAGGACGTGGGGACTCACGGGGTGCTTGGCGGAGATTCTACCGGTCACTGCACTGGTCTGGTGCCAGGTGGACGAGATGTAGCTCTGGGAGGAAGAAGAACAAAACAAAAAGACAGAAAGAAAACAAGATGGAGGAGAGAAAAGGAAGACCAAAGACGGAACAAAAAACGTATGAGAGAGAATAAGATGTATATACTGTACATATGCACATGCATATTTATATATACATGTATAGTCGACACGAGAGGATGGAGATGACCAGAGGCACCAACCTTCCTGCCTACTGGTAACACTGTATAGCTAGGGGCCCGACCTCCCAGTGGACATCACACTGACAGCTGGTATGCAAGTGCCACTGTACATGTTGCATGGTCACAAGCTGTGTAGAAGCCTTTTAGGCCCCTTACCGCCCTCTAGTGGCTGAAAAGAGGCATAACGTGTGCTGGGGGTTTTCTGATGCTTTGGTTTCTATATGGGGTAAAAGTCCCATAACATTGGGCCTTCGCTTGCATCTTTTGCTCCCATCCTTCAACCCCCTGCCTCGATTGCGCCTGGCCTTGGCGAAGCCGCCACCGTGCACGTGTTGCTAATCTCACCTTGCTCATCATGCAGGAGAGAACGCCGTCGACAAACGTGGACTTGATCTTGTGAACCTGGAGGCCATGAGCACAACATTAGAAACGGGGGGCGGGGGGGGCGATATGCAAATCACAATGCCACGACCACCACTGCAGAACAGGCTCTGAATAATTCAAAAGGCGGCTCCGCTCATGACTGACCTGTCTATACTCTATAATGATCTTAGGGAGAGGGTGAAGGTCCTGGAGCTGCAGCAACTGCAGAGGGAGAGAGAGAGAAGAGAAAAGTAAGGGCGGACAAAGAGAGAGACAGAGAGAGAGAAAGAGAGAGAAAGAGAGAGAGAAAGAGAGAGAGAGAAAGAGAGAGAGAGAAAGAAAGAGAGAGAAAGAGAGGGAGAGAAAGAAAGAGAGAGAAAGAGAGAGAAAGAGAGAGAACATTAAAACCATGTGATTTAAGACTGATGCAGCTATGGGGGAGGCAGTGAGGGAGTCGAGGAGAGAGAAAATGGAGGCTGGTGTCGGAGAGCGATCCCGGTGGCATTTGCTGGCCAGCCGATGAGGCAAAGCAAAGGTTCTGGTTTTTCAGCCTGTGGTTAGACGAAGTTCACAAAGGGTATTGTAATGGAGGTGAGTTTCTCATTTAGAAAGGTGTCAACTGAAAATAGTTGTGTGTGATCAGAAGGACTACAGGTCACAGTCAGCCGTTAACCAGCTTTCTCACAGGGATCCAGGATATCGGAGTTAAAGTCTGTTTAAGTGTGTGTCCAAGCGTATGTGTGTGTGTGTGTGTCTCCGCACCGTAGCCTCCGAGGTGGACTGCTGCTGTTTGTTGACAGTCTTAGGGAGCTTCTTGTTCTCACAGCGCTCGTGCAGACGCAGCTTCTCAAACAGAACCTGCAAACACACGCACACACACGCACGCACACGCACACACACACACACACACACACACACACACAGAAGCAGTTTGATTAAATCAAACAGCAAACTACAGGGGGGTCCCTGAAGATGCAAGTAAACAATCATGATAACACACACACACACACACACACACACACACACACACACACACACACACACACACACACACACACACACACACACACACACACACACACACACACACACACACACACACACACACACACACACACACACACACACACACACACAGAGGGGTACGGACCATTCGGAGCTGAGTGCTGCTGGACACCAGGAACATTTGTCCTGCTGCTTGGTGGGCCTCCTGCTCCAACTGCTTCATCTTAGTCTGAGAGAGAGAGAGAGAGAGAGAGAGAGAGAGAGAGAGAGAGAGAGACTATATATGATTATCACTTAGGTACTGTTTGTATATGATGTACAGAGCAGTGAGTGAGGGGTTAGGGGTACACATTGAGAGATATCATCTCTCCATAACGCGCCCCATTTTTCTCGGCCCTCCCAGGGCAGCGACGGCAGTGGTTTCCGCCGGAGGTACTATTTGCCTGCTCGACGCACTGTTCACTCACTCACCGCCATCGTCCGCCGCGCACACACACACACACACACACACACACACACACACACACACACACACACACACACACACACACACACACACACACACACACACACACACACACACACACACACACACACACACACACACACACACACACACAGGGGTTCCAACACGGGCACACAAGAGACGGATGTGTTTCCACACCGTTCACACAGAGTCAAAGGCGCTCAGGATGACGGTGCTCTGATACAGTGAGCGGCGAGCTTCTCACGGTGTCCTCCCACGAGGGGGGGGGGGGGGCTTAACGAGACTGCAGAGATGAGGGGAGGGAGAGATGATGAAGAGAGAAACAGGCAGAAAGAGAGAGGTATAGAGAGCGAACGAGAGAAGAGAAAGTCTGCGTTCCTCAATTATTTTCTGGGTGAACGCGTTCGCTGGCTGCTGCGACACAACCATCACGTTTAAACTGAGTGATGGTGACAACACCTCAGCCCCTCTGACAAACGACTGAGTGGAGGCTGAGAGAAAGACCAGAGACAAAAAACTAAACGAGGACGAGACAGATGAAGCAGGTGAAACGAATGAACGGAGACACGTCATTGGAAAATGAACAAGGAAGGAAAGAAGAGAGGGAAGCCGTGCAAGACGAGTCGAGGAGAGGACGTGAAAGAAAGAAGAAAAGTGGGTGAGAAAAGAGTGAGAGAGATAGATAGAGAGGGAGGGAGGGGTGGGGACTGCAAGACTAGAGCCTAGTACGTTTGCCGCTCTCTGTGCCCAGGGCAGACTCCAGACTGATTGATCAATATTAGATGATGCTGAACTGTTTTGGAGTGCAACAAGGCCACACACTCTCTCTCCAAGTCTCTCTCTCTTGTTCTCGCTCACTCTAGCTCTCTCTCACACTATATACACACACACACGCGCACGCACGCGCACGCACACACACACACACACTCACGCACCCTTGCTGAGCACACTGCAGTGCATACCCTTATTAATTCAAAAGCATAACTTCAAATGACCTCTGGCTACGAGACGGTGCAGGGTGGCGCTCCCCAGCCACAGAGAGCCAATGAGACGATTCCTGAAATCACTCCGCTATCGGATCCTCGCAGCGTTTGCTAGAATTCTCCTCAGGATGTCGGGAAGTGATCTGGTGTGACGGTGGCGGGGCACCGAGTCCAGCAGAACCAGAGCGGCCATTAAAGGCACCTCCCACCAGCGTAACAGCCAGGGGGACATCCATTGGCTGGCGGCTTCACAGTGTGAGGATGACAGCCGGGATCAGACTGTTCAAACATGGCACAGCAGGAACATGGTGGGTGTCAGGGCAGCTACACACACACACACACACACACACACACACACACACACACACACACACACACACACACACACACACACACACACACACACACACACACACACACACACACACACACACACACACACACACACACACACGCTATATCCTTCAATACTCCCCTCCGTCCTATTTATAGAAACCCAGCAAGACAGCAAAGCCATCCTCCTGCCTACGCAGCCTGAGGGGAAGAAACGCAGAGATACAGAGGGGGCAAACTAGGCAAGCCGGGGAGAAAGGTGCAAGAGAAGAGAAAGGGACCGATCACAGCCTGTTTTATCCACATTGAATAAAGATAGAACCAGGGTTTCTTAATATGTATGTGAAACTTTGACGAGTCATCCTTCCACCCACTCGGCTTTGGGGGATTCTGGTGTTAAAACTAAAAAGCTGTGCCCCAAAAGCCCGACTGCATAATATATACGGGCTGAATCCTGGAGGAGGGCAACACGGCTAATCCTGCTAAGCTGTGCCTCTCTCTCCCTCCCTCCATCCTTTCATTTCCCATCCCTGGCACTTCTATCCCCTCCTCTTGTCTGTTTTCTTCTTCTTCTTCTTTTCTTCTGAATTCCTCTGACGTGTAATCTCGGTGCTGTGCTAGTCGTTCATCTCTGTGTGTTCTAGGGGGGAAATGGAGCAGCGCTGCAGGGAGTGTGCCGCCGTGGTTACAGTGGTCTCCAGATCTAGCAGAGTGTCCACTTTGCTCTCCACTGTCCATGTCTGGCTCTCATTCATGGATCCCTCTGTAGGCGAGTGGTAAAGCACCCCGCCCCCTGTCTGGAGGTTTTAGCACAGCACACTGCACTTCCCAAGTCCCTCCACTTCAACAGAATAAAGGACTGTCTGGTTTAACATCCCCTGTCTAAGAGTACCATTTACTACTTCAAATTGTATGACACTGCACCTCCCCCCCCCCCCCCCCCCACTCTAACAAAATAGAGACCCATCTTTGGTAGATTATCTAGTGGTGTTGGAGGTCCTCGTAAGGCCGTGTGTGTGTGTGTGTGTGTGTGTGTGTGTGTGTGTGTGTGTGTGTGTGTGTGTGTGTGTGTGTGTGTCTCACCCCCAGCATCTCGGAGGTTCTTTTCAGGGCCTCCTTGTCCACGTGGATCCTGTGGCTCTCCATGGCTACACCAATAAGCAAACAACAAGTCAACCAACGAACATCAACATATACCAACAAACAACAAATATTAACATATAGACTAAACCATACTACCAAACTTTGTGGCTTTGATTACACCAGACAATACAGAGAAATGTTCAATGAAAAATAATATGCTATGTTCATGGGGTTTTACATTCTACATAGCTTCATGCACAATAAGAAGATGTCATTGGACTTTAGTTGGAGTGCTTGTTGTCCACATTGTTTTTGGCGCTTACCTGCCAGTACAGGGATCATGCTCAACTCCATGGTGGAGTATAGCTCCCACAGTCCCTGGCTCTAAACACAAACACACAAACACACGCACACACGCACGCACGCACGCACGCACGCACGCACGCACGCACGCACGCACGCACGCACGCACGTCAATGGAGGTGAGAGTACAACAAAGTGCAAGTAGTAGGGGGGAATGCCGGCCAGTTAAACTCAGACTGAGCTCAACTGTTTATTGTGATGCCAAATTACAATACCGTTAAGAAATCTGTGCTAATGTATCTTCTAGCACTACTGCTGTTCTTAGCAGCGTAATGTTAAGTCAGTGTGTCAGTACCCGTAGTTTAGAGCCCAGCTCCAGGTTCAGCCTGTAGAGCAGACACAGACTGGAGATCACCTGGGAGACCTGATACAGAGAAAGCACTATGAGACTTTACCTCCAGCAGTAGGACTGCCACCTCCCTAGGAATAAAGACAAATCGAATGGTGAACTCTGGCTAGACTAGAGGTAAAATGACCTCTAACAGTTTAACATTTACTCCAACGGTGTGGATAAATGGATGTGTACATACCACATACTCCACCGACACGCACAAGAACTGTGATGGGACGGTGCTTCTTTCAGAACCCACCTTCCTGGACCCGACGGCCATGGCGGGGTTTCCCGGGGGTCTCCTGCAGTGTTTGGCCAGCAGGTCGTGGTAGCAGGAGGCTGGGTCAGAAGGGTCCAGCAGCCAGCCAGACACCTGGGGGTCCTGGATACGGCAGGCAGCCACTGGAGGGCAGAGAAGGGGGAGCAGCATGGGGAGTGAAGAGGGGGATGAGATACTATACTACAGTACTGCACCACTCGTCATTGTTGACTCCAAATTGTAAACTGACAAACACATTTTCTCACAAAAACACAAAAAGGAATTGACGTAATTAAGTTTACAGTCAGAAAAAAATTCAAAGTTGTGCTGAGTGCCTGCAGATCCAATGTGGGCATCCCAGTGTACGGGCATCCCAGTGTACAGACAGCCCTGCCCTTGGCCTCGGGGCGGTGAGACAGAGTCGGTACCACTCCTAAAGGGAGCGGGTCAAGGCACAGTAAAAGAGGAGGGGGCGGAGGAGGACGCTGTGTGTCCCGTTAGCTCTATCAGTCTCGCCTTGTTTCCAGCCGAGCTCCTGTCTGTAGTGCTGCAGGGCCGTGCGGAGCAGATCCTTGGCCTTGTAGCACACCACCAACTGAGAGCCTGACACCATCTGCAGCAGCACCTCTCTACACACACACACACACACACACACACACACACACGATCAGGTGATGTGACCTCCTATATTGTTTTAGATAGCTTGTTAAAATCAAAGACACACACACACACACACACACACCCACCCCGAAAAGGTAAAACACACACACACACACACTTCTGGTAGTCCATTGTGTCAGATGATGACCTCTACAGGTACTTGTTATGGGTTCTTTAGTGACTGTAAAGTCCGATGCGAGATGGCACCGTCTGCCGCAGACGGCGGTCTGCGCCATTTGGTCCGGTCAAAGGCCTTTTCCTCCAGTGAGCCACACTTCTTGAGGGAGATCTTCAGTTGGTCCTAAAAACATTTTTCCTGACCGCCAGCAGAGCGACGACCCAGTCTCAGTTGGCCATAGAGGACTGTCAGAGGGAGGCGCTCATCTGACATTCTGATGGTGGGGCCAATCCATCTGAGCTGGTGGTGGATGATGGCTGTTTCTATGCTTTTGCTATTGGTCCGTTTTAGGATATCAAGGTGTGGAACACGATCCTGCCAGGTCACTTTCAAAATACATTGAAGGCATTTTACATGAAAGGACTCCAGCTGTTTGAGATGGCGGCTATACAACGTCCATGTCTCACACCCATACAGGAGTGTGGACAGACACACTGCGCCCATACAGGAGTGTGGACAGACACACTGCCTGATACACTGCGACCTTGGTGGAGAGATTCAGGTTGCTGTTACAAAACACCTGATTTCTAAGTCACCCAAAGGAGGATGAGGCCTGTTTAATCCGGTTCTGAACATCGAGATCAACACAGCAATCTCAAGTATGTGTGCAGTTCTGAGCTTTGTGGTCGCATGGAATCTCCGAATATCAAAGAGGTTCCTGTCTAGCCGGTAGTCATGGGAAACCCCGCTCTCTGCCTCTATGTCCTTATACAGGAGCGATGTAACACAGAGCAGGAAGATGTTAAACAGCACTGGTGTTAGCACACAGCCTTGCCTCACTCCAGTTCCTACAATAAATGGATCTGACTCTTGTTCCCCAACAGTCACCTTGGCCTTCATTTCCATGTGGAATTGCTGCAAGATGTTCACAAACTTCCTGGGGCAGCCAAAATGCAGGAGGACTTTCCAAAGGAGGTCACGATGTACGGTGTCAAGGCTTTGGAAAGGTCCACAAAGGCCATAAACAGATCTTGTTTTTGTTCACAGCATTTTTCTTGCAGCTGGCGTGCAGTGAAGATCATGTCCACGGTGCTTCTGCTCTTTCTGAAGCCACACTGCGATTCAGGGAGGAGATCCTCAGTGATTATATCAATGAGTCTGCGTAATAGGACTTTGCCAGCAGCCGCAAGAAGTGATATTCCCCTGCTATTGCTGCAGACAGACCTGTCACCTTTGTTTTTATATATGGTGATGATGTTCGCATCCCTCCACTGGTGTGGGATACACTCTTGCCTCCATACATCGGCAATAAACAGATAAACTCAGTGCAAAAATAGCCTCCTTGCTTAAGTATCTCAGCTGGGATTGAGTCAGGCCCAGGGCTCTTGTTGTTTTTCAGTGCCCTGATGGCAGAGCAGACTTCATTAAATGATGGTACGGCATTGAGACTCTGAATAGTGGGTAAGATGGGCTGCTCATCGAGGACCGATATATCCACCAAATAGTTGTAATTGAGAAGTGTTTCAAAGTATTCACCCCATCTCCGGAGGATTTCAGTCTGGTCCGTAATGAGGGCAGATTCATCAGCATTTCTAAAGAGATATAGAGAGCAGCTTTTTGACCCATTGAAGTTCTTTATGGTATCATAGAAGTTGTGCATATCGCACTTATCTGCAAGTGATTGAATTTCTTTGGCTTTGGCGATCAACCATTCATTTTTCAGTTGTCGTAGTTGTCGCTGTACTACCTTTCTCTGCTCTTGCCATTGCTTCTTGAGGAATGGTGATGCAGGATTACTTTGTGTGCCCTATGCATACTGTCCCAAAGTGCGGAGATGTGTGTGGAGTTATCATCAAACCAGTCCTGGTGTTTTATGCTACTGTAGCCAAGGGTGCGGGCTGCTGCCTCATAAAGCGACCTCATAAAATGATGGTCGATTTGCAGTCGAGGGAATCCTCGGCGCTCAGCAGGTCCTCAATATTTTCAAATCTCCCTGCTAAAGCACAGCGCAGGCTGTCACGTGCCACACCATCTTTAAGTTTGGCACAATGCAACCTTTTTTTTGTGGTTTTCCTGAGGCGAGCAGCTGGGCGTACCTTGAGTTTAACTTTGGCTCCAATCATTCAATGGTATGTATAGCATTCTGCACCTCTCATGGCCCGCGTGATTCAAACATCAGAGCGTCTGACAATGATGTAGTCAATAAGGTGCCAATGTTTTGACCATGGTTGCATCCAGGAAGTCTTATATTTATTCTATATCTGGAACACACACACACACACACACACACACACACACACACACACACACACACACACACACACACACACACACACACACACACACACACACACACACACACACACACACACACACACACACACACACACACAGATCCCACAAAATAACACAAATGAGAATAACATAAATTAAAATAAGCTCAAAGTTATTTTTATGTTGCTGCCTTCTCTTCATTAGCAAGTCAGTACTCAGACACACACAGAGACCTGGTGAAGAGGTGTTGGCCAGTGTGGGCTTCCTGCTGGGCCCAGGCAGGCGTGTGCTCCAGCCTGAGGTAAAGCAGGGAGTCCTGGCCTCCCAGGGAGTCATCCGGCCCACTCTGGTCCAAAACTCCCTTCATCAGAACCAGCAGGCCACACACCGACGGGCTCAGCTTCTACACCATCCACCACATCAGAGATTTTTAATAAAACATTTACGATACATCAGTTTATTGTAAAATATTAATTCTGTGCGATCGATAACTAAGCACGGTGAGTCTCTATTTCTTAGTGGTTGGAGGATTGATGATTGGTGGGAACCGACGACTAAGGCGCTTCAATGTGCCATCAGTCAGCGGCTCCAGGGCCCACCTGTTCAGGGTCCAGCTGAGTGGACCCGTCCTGGAACACCATGGTGACCACCAGCGCCCTGGCCCGGCCTGCCTCCTCCAACACCGCGCATCTCTCCTCAGGACTACACTTCCCAGCGTCCTTCACTCTGGGGTCAGAGGTGATGGACGTAGTCAGAGAAGTAGTCAGAGAGGTGACTTTGAATTGGCCGTCCCCGCGGCTAGCGCTGTTGGGTTCGGTGTCTGGGCCGATAGGGTCTTGGCCTGGCGCGGGTTTGGCCCGCTTCGGCTTAGATGGTTTAGAGGTTCTTTTGGGCCTGTGGGTTTCAGAGCTAGACCCCTCCCTGAGCGAGTGGAGCCCCAATTCCTTGGACGGGATCTCCTTCCAGTCAGGGTCAGGTGGGAGCTGGTTGGCGCCATTAGCCCGCCCCTCTTCTGCTCGTTCGGTATGCTGGAGGGTTCTCTTGATTTTGCCCCGCGGTTCAGGCGTGAAGGCCAGGGTACAGTCTGGGGGTTTGGGGGTCGACGTGAGAGGTCCCCTCCCCTCAGGACCCCCTGCTCTGCCCTGCACTCCCTGGGAAGACCGTGGGGGCTCCCATTTGATGGGTCGCCTGGGAAACGAGTCCCCTTTGGAGGGTGGCGGGGCATTTTGGGAGGGACCGGTTTCATGCTTCCTCTTGAAAGCAAAAGGAGGGGTGAGAAGCGGGGGCTTGGGTGGTGCAGCAGGCTGGTGAAGTGGTGAGCGAGGAAGATGTGAGCGAGGAAGATCCTCGCCGTCCTCCAGGCCTCCAGCAAGCCTTGTGGGAGCCACTGCTAAGGCCAGCTTTGGAGTGAAGTCTTGCCCGGAAGCAGAGGGCTTTGCTGGGGTAGGATTCTTATCTGACCCCCTCCTTCTGGAGCCTTTGTTAACAACCTGTAGAAGAAGGGAAGAAGGGAAGAGGAGGAAAAACACACAAAAAAAGAGTGGTATAAAAAGAAAGGGAGTGACACCCACCCACCCAAACACGCTTAAGTAAAAATAAGAAAACAGTTACATTAACAAGGATTTCGTCCCAGTGAGACTGAGGCAGAATTTCCTTGAAATACACCTTCCTCTTCCCCCTGATTCAATTACCTCAGCAGTGTTCAGCTAAATCACTTCAGATGAAGGGAGCGGAAGTGCTCTAGAGCCCCCCCCTCATCCCCAGTAAGACAGATCAAATCTCATTCTCCGGTTGCACATAATTAGTTTGAAAATAGACAGAAGGGACTGCTTCTCCTCACATTTCCCTTTAAAAGGAAGCTGTGTTAGGACGTTAAGTTGAGTCCATGAGTGTGTGTGTCTCTGTCAATAGATTATGGATGAGTGGGAAAAAAAGAAAAAGACAGCAGTGAGTTCAAACGGAGAAGCAGTTTTAAATTGGGGAAAATACAAGACCTGCCTGTGCAACATTTATACAATTCTTATTATAAATATGCAACAGCGTATTCGATGTCAAGCTCTGTCTCAGACAGACACACACAGACACACACACACACACACACACACACACACACAGACAGAGAGACATTCTGTTGAGTCCGCATTGTCCTTTCCTGAGCACATATTCACCTCCCAATACCCTCATCTCAGTTTGTCGAAATATGTACAGTGCTGCACTGTACCGGTTTTATTATTCAAAACCAAAACCCAACATGTTTATTTATCAAAAGTACGTGTGTGTGTATGAACACGTGTGTGTTTAGGTGTCTGTGCATGCATGCACAACTGGGCTTAAGGATAGAATTAAGAGAAAAGTACATGAGTTTGCGTCCTCGTGTTGGCGTGTTGTTGTGTGTGTGTGTGTGTGTGTGTGTGTGTGTGTGTGTGTGTGTGTGCGTGTGTGTGTAGGCTTTTCCAGAAGGTATCCTATCCCAGTGATTCAGCTCTCCAGGGAGGCACCATTATGCAAACAGAAACACCCCTGCTCATGCTGACAGACCACGATGCTGGACCTGTTACATATTCCATCCGTCTCAGGCATATCAAATGTGGCTGACTGCAGCAATAATAATAGTCAAACACTTTTAGCCCCACCCCCCCACCCACCCCATCCCCCTCTTTTCTCTCTCAGTCTTCATTTGCCTCTCTTACATTTTTAACCTCCCCTCGCTGCGCGTAGCTGGGCACTTTTACTGCAGCACCCAGTGGGGACCCATTCGTTCTGTGTGCACTGCAATGAGGCCAGGCACCTTTCTCCATTTTACAGCCTGTGGGTTCTATGTGGGTCGAGGGAATCCCATCCAGAGATAACTACTTTGTACTTCACAGCAACAAAGAGCCCGAGGGTTGGAGAAAATATTGGTTGGGTGTTTTTTAGTACAGTGACAATGCACTTTTAAAAGGGGGAACTCTGCCTTTTACTTCAGTTGGAACATAAATATACAGTAGACCTCGCAATAAATTTACTAAGATAACAAATTTCAAGTAAACATAAACTAAAAGGTTTTCACCTTAAACGACAAAACTATCGTCAAGGTATTGATGAGGCAAGACGGTATGTGTTTGGAAGAAATGTTGCTTTCGATGAGAAAAAACAAACAAAGTGGAGTAGGGGTGGAGAAGTGAAACTGGCCTGGTGGTTGTCAGGGTGACAATGCGGCATCTCTGATGGTGGGGTCCGGCGGAGTAAGGGGGGTCTGAAGCCCAGCCCTCTCCCCCCTCCCTCCTGGGACATCCTGAGGACAAGAGGACCATCGTAGGTCTCTGACGAAAAACAACAACATATATTTTGTTATTTCCAATTCGATAAGAGATTTATGGTGCAGTTTTGTGTTTTGGGAATGCTGTTTGCTAAATTCAGAGTAAGCGGCTATACACTAGTCAACGTTTGTACTGTATGTGTGCATGCACGTGCACAAAGGATATTTAATACCCTGCATCAAGAAACTAGGTAACGTCAGCCAACTACAAGCTGAGGTGGGATGCTCTCGCTCTGTGTGTGTATTTGTGCGCCTGGACGCTCCGGTGCGTGTAAAACCCTGCATCTAAACGCTAGGCGACGTCAGCTGAACTCCCTCGCCTGCCTCTTGACTCAGCACTGCCTTCCTGACAGCCTCTTCCTTCCTGTGAGAATGTAACACGAGAGAGCTAACAAACATCCCCCCGTCGGCGTGCCGCTCCCAACGCTGCCTCCTCCTCACCTAACGCGCTTTCTCTTCCCTCAGCCCCATTGATATTCGAGAAGGCTAAGGCTTACATCCTGACCACGGTAGACCAGTAACTAGCTGGAATACAGGGAGCGCCTGCGTAAAACTGGTGATTTTGTGGCCTCTAGTGTCGATAAACCTTTATGGCAACCTGTTCCGAGACATTATGTTTAAATAGATGACATGTTTATGATAACTATTGCTCCCATAGGAACAAATATGATGTGCAGATTAATTAGATGCTATGGTGTTATTTTCCTGAACTGCTGGCCACTACATTATTCATTAGACCAGCCGGAAGGAAGCAGAGAGAAAGGGTCAGTGGTTAACCAGGCTAGGCCTCTACACTGAGTAACTCACCCTACAACGCAAGCCTAAGAGGGATTTAACGGAAAATGATTCGGTTATATTCTATTCTGAAGGTCACCTGATTCAAATTCACTTCTTCCTTGATCTGTTTCCATCGGTTCCTCTTCTCCTTCCTTCACCTCCTCTTTCGGCAGGCTCCTCTTCTTCTCTACCTCCGACCCCCCCTGAGCCCTCCCTTCTCTCGTCACCTCCTCCCTGGTTGGACGGTGGTCCTCTACGGTCGCTGCGTCGTTGAAGAGCAGAGTCCACTCTGTAGGGTCTCTCTGAGCTGCTGGGTTTTCAGCGCTGGGGTTCTCTAAAGGTTCTACCTGTACCGATGGGTTTTCCACGGCATGGTTCTCTCTGGGTTCCGTCGTCGTCTCCTCTGCAGGGCGTGGTTCTGCTGCTTGGTAGGGGGATGTTTGAGGGGCTGCGCGGTGATTAACGTCCTGGCTCTTCTTAGCCTCGTCTCGGGCTGTGGGCTCCTCCGCCATCTTGGTGCCAGTGTGGAGGTATTGGTCCTGACTAGCACCTTTTCCATGAGACTCTTGGTGCCCCAGATCATCTCCTCTCTTGCTTTGTCTAGCAGTCGGGCGGAAGTTAGAGTCCTGTGTATCACAGTCCAAGGTGGTGTCCATTTGATCTGTAACAGATATGGGGAAAGGTGCTCTCGCCCCTCCAGATTCCTTATTGAGGTCAATGGCATGCTCCTCTTTAATCCAATTGGTGGATCCCACGACCTCTGTGTAATTGTCCAATTCCAGGTCTGCATTCCCTTTGTCTTTTTCTGACCACATGTCTCCACTGAAAGTAAAACTCTGATCTTTGTTTACATCGTTTAGCTCTTTTCTGGCCTTGAGCTCTTTCCTTCTGTCTGACCTTGTCCCCGCCCCATTGTCATTTCCTTGCATTCTCATTGGCTCAAACGCCTGCTTGTCAGAATGTGCCTCATCTTGAGTCAGATCACCTCTATGAGGCAGAAGGAGGCTACTGAATTGCCATTTGATTCCGGACCCCGAGCCCCGCTGGAGGCTATCCCCTTCTCCCCCAGAAAAGGCCTCTGTGGTGGGGTTCGGTGCCAAGTTCGGCTCTCCCCAGTTCTCTGAGGGGAAGGGTTCTTCAAACTCACGTTGGGAGCTTAGACAGTCTCCTATCATAGCATACCCATCATCTCTATGCTGGTCTGGAGTGTGGCTGTCAGGCACTAGGTTCATTTGCGGCCTGGCAGGTGTCTCATCAAAGGCCCATGCCGGCTCCTCGATATGGGGCACTGGGTTCTCTGTTCTGGGAAAGAACAGCCCGTCAGGCTCAGAGCTCTCAGGGGAAAAGTTGAGTGTGAACGTGGGCTCAATCGTCTCAGCAGAGCTGCGGGCAGACGAGGTTATACTGTCAGCATTAAAGCAGTCAATTGCCTAATCAAAATCAGACCTCAAAGATTAGACATAATATACATATATATATATATATCTCCTTGAAATTATAATTGCATTTCGACCCCTGTGACGCATTGTTGAAGTGTTTCTCTCTGTCAACTGTGTGTTAAATTAAGTGAGTTGTTTTATATCACAGGGAGTCGTCGTCTCAGCAGTAATAGTCTTACCCATTGAATAAATTAAGGTAAAAACAAAAACTGAAAAGTCTGAACATGTTCCATTAGGTGTATTGACAAGCTTGTCACATAATGTGGTTCTTCTTTTCCCTCTGCCACTCACGCGCTCCAGAGGGAGTCCTGTGTGAGCGTCCGGGGAGTGTGGAGGGACAGGGAGAACCTGTCTCTAGGGGTGGAGGGCCCTGGCTCCTGGGATACGTCTGGGGCCTGGGAGGAGGTCTGGCTGTAAGCTGGCGCCTGCGTTACAAATCACGATATCACCTAAGTACATATACCGGACATGTACCAGGACTTTAACTGGGTGTTGATCCCAATCTTTTTTATTTGTGTATCAAATCAAACTGAGTGATGGTTGTTACAATGGTGACATTGGGGCGGGACTCACATAGGGCTGGGAGCTCTGGCTGTAGGTGGAGGTCGGCTGAGGACGTTCCCTCTGTGATGAAGAAGAGTCCCAATAGGAGGAAGAGAAGGAGAAAGACTGGGGTCTGGACCAGGGCCTTCAACACATTAAAAAGAAAGTCCTCATGCTTTTTCTTTACATAAAAAACCAAGACCAAATTTGTTCTTAAGGTAATTAAATGTTTGAATTCTCATCAGTTTGTCAAGATTCAAACACATTAAACTGTCATAGGTTGACCAATGTTTAATTAGAACAAGTGTACCTGACTCCACCCTTGCGCTTCAGTGGAGTGCAAATTGTTAAGAGTTAGGTAGAACGCATGGTGTTAAATCACTCACCTCTCTGGGACTCTGTCCTTCCTCTCTTCACGAGTCCTGCTCCAACTGCCCTGTGACGTTGGCTCCCTCTGGTGGCCGTTATAACGCTCAACTACAACAAAGTGAGAACACTAGTAAAACCCTAGTCCTGTGTGTGTCCAACAATAATGCTACCATGCCTTGGGCCCAGTGTGATTACTTTGGTCCTTTAAAAAAGGTTTACTTTACAGGACAGACATTTCTACATGGTGCTGCCAATACACAAGCAAATATTCTCAAAATTAACAAGTGACAGTTTAAAAACTTGATACTCGCTTTTTATTTCAAATCCAACATGTTGAAGTAGAGCAACAACAAAACGACATTGTTCAAAAATGTTCATGCACTGCACAGCCTTTCTTGTACAGTTTAAATCATCACTAATTTCTTTATCCCCAGTCCAGACTCACTTTGCCTGCTATGACCGTAGTGGTTCCTGGCTGCAGGGAGTAGACTCTGGGCTCTGAGGGCTGCCAATACCTTCTGAGCTGACTGGGACAGAGGGCCAGAGTACAGACTACTGCTACTGAAGCTCTCCATCTTATCCCTCGATCTGTCTTAGCTCCCTCCTTCTCTCGTTTTGATTTTCAGTCGTTGCCTTTCGTCCTCCCTTTGCTTTTTCTCTCTGACAGCCTTGTCTTTTCCTTGACTAACGTTACTCTTTTCATGTGTTAGATTTTTTTCTATTCTTCTCACATGCTCTGGTTTTTCCCCACTTGTATTCTTTCTGGAGGGCAGTCTCAGAGTGGCCTATGTGGAACACAGAGAAAAGCTGTGCTTGTTAGGTTTCTTTATCCTATTTTCTGACAGGGTAAGCATTACAAAAATACACCTAAACACTTCAGTTAGGAGCCATTTCAGTTATGATTGAAGAAAAAATTAATAGAAAAAAAGGAAGAAAATAGATTAAAAGTAAACTTAACTCATAACATTTTATTAACAGAGAAAAAAGTTTGATAAAGTGAATGAAAAAAACAGGCAAGACACACAATTGACTGAATATTCTGAATAAACTACCTGTTTCACATTTAACAATTTCACTTGATAGAAGGCTACTCAAGTTCAAATCTCCTCAACACCGAACACAACATGAGTGGTATGGAAATCAAGAAACTTTTAAGTGACAGCTGGAGCATAGAGACAAAAACATTAGCAGAAGTTCTTTCACTGCTGCGTCCATTTCCCTTCAGAAAAACAAGTGCTGCTTTGCATTGAGATCGCCTGTTCCATTTGTCCATGCAGAATCCATAAGGTCCGAATGTTCACCTAACTTCAGAACTTCAACGTCATGTCAAGGTGCAGATTTAAGACTTTTTTGGGATTTTTTGTTGTCTTTAGTTCCAAGTTGTTATCTCTTACTAATATTTTGTTAGTTTGTTTCACTATGGCAACCATGCTTCTCCTCATCGCTGGATGGCTCTTCTTCCTTCCAGATCCTCCACTACTTTCTGCAGCACACGGGGGTCCAGGTGGAAAAGGACGTAGAGTTCCCGTTCCTTCCTGACAAGGGCGCCGTGTTCCAACTGGGAGCGCTTGTCCCTCACGTTGGCCATCACGTCCTGCATAAGATGGTACAGGCCGTTCAGCTTGGACTCCACAGCCGTCAGCTGCACAGTCAACTCCTATGGGAGGAGTCACGGACATGTGTGAGGGGGAGGGAGAGCACAAGGCAAACGCACCACATCAGTACACATCTAAAACAGGGATCTATATATTTTAATAACTTACATTCTATATTAACTAGAGTTAAGATTTGAACGGGGCAAATACATGAGGAATGTATTAGATAATTAAGTATTAATTAAACCAATTAAGATTTCAGCGTCTATGAGAAATAAACCCATATTTAGAGGATAAACATCGGTAAGACACGGAAGGTACTTTGTAAAAACGAAATAAATTAATCCAGTATTGCCTGAAAACAGAAAATTGTGAATCATGCAAACTACTCACTCAAACACTGAAATAATAGTGTGAATTTAGCAATCTAAAACACCAACATACCTAAACAGAACAAATACATAGAACAAATATATTTGAGGACATCGACAAGTTCCCTATGCCTGACATGCAGTGCCTAATGAAGGGAACAGTTGTGCTACCAGCTTCCCGCACACCAATAGTGTCTTGTAACATAATGTCTGCTAACTCACGCTTCATAATGCAACTGAAACGCCGACTGGTACCAGGGTTGAAAGGGCCAAAGAGTGCAGAGACGTACCTGTGCATTGGGGCAGAGCTCCTGGTCTGTTGTCACCGGAGTGGGACATACCTGCGGCGCCAGCACCAGCTGCTGGAGGCCCGAGTATGTCGCCCGCCGCAGCGCCTCGCAGTCGCTGTGGAGGCGCGCTGCGGTGTAGCCCTGCTGGCGGGCCGCCCCGGCCAGGGCCTCACGTGTCCCCTGGAGGTCCCCAGACAGACGGGCCGCAGCCTGGTCCAACGCTTTGTAGCTACGGAAGGGCTCTTCGCGACCGTGCTCGTCCGACTCCGGGTGAGACAACTCCAGGATCTCCAGAAGTCTGAAGGCGACGAGTGGGTTTCATGTCAGAATGAGTTCTGTACACTGGTCTGTTTTTTTTTATTTATTTTTTTGGGATTATTTATATCATGTACTTAGAGCTGACAAATAACTAATATCCCATTAAAACATTCAAAACGTCAGGGCCTGTTTAAAGAATATAGCGGTGGTGCTTTACAGACACTCAATGAGGAGAAAACTATTGGAAGGACAAACAAACAAACCACACACTTGCAACATCAGATAAAACACATCACAGAGTTGACCTCCCACATACCTGCGGAATGCTACGTCCTTAGAGCCGATGATGGGACTGGGCCTGAGGCTGACGGCCAGCTCAGGCTGAGCCAGGGACTGGACCCTGAGGGCAGTCTGCTGGGTCCTGTCCCCCAGCCTGCTGGTCACCTCTCCCAACTGTTTCAGCATCTGTCTCTCCCTGCGCAGCTCCATCTCCTGGGCCAGGAGGAGCAGCTCGAAGGAGGCCTTCTGGCGAAGCAAGTGGTCTCGCACCTGGGTGGGTGGATCGAGAGAAGGAAGAGTAAAATGATAAGAGGAATGGATGTATTGATAGATGGGTGTAGGTCAACGTGTTGCAAACAAGTCTGAATTAGTAAGGCACCGATTTATCTTCCAACAATTAATGTTTGCTGATAGTAGCATTGAAAGACTCTACATTGAAAGACGCTACTGCCAGTTCTCGCAGATAGTGCCAGTTTTCTCTAACCTATGTATTTCCTCTATAAGAGTATAACAGAATTTCATTTTATAATTGCAATATTTATAAAAGGTATCCTAATTACAGGTTACTGTCTAGCAAGGCACAAGCAAAGAACCAGTCCACTATTGCTATTTGTCATATTTAACAAATACCCAATCAGTTCTCAATACTGGACCAAAACCCTAATATTAATGTGACGCTAGTGTGGATGAAAATCTCTTTTTACGCTGTGAAACAGTGGATGCAGTGGCACAAAAAAGTCCAACTCACAAGATCATCAAGATCCTAATTTATGAAAAATCCATATTGTTCCTATTTTACAGTGGTGGGAATAACTAAGTGGCTGGTACCTGCTCTTGTCTGACGGTGTAGTAGTCCTGTCTGGAGAGCTGCAGGTCCATGTCTCCCCTCACCACCGGCATGTTGAGCAGCCTGGCGTCCTCCCGGAGGGCGGCCGGCACCGCTCCCTGCATCAGGGCCTCCAGCTCGGCCTCCACAGCCTGGAGCTCCCGCTTGGAAGCAGCCTCAGAGAGGGAGTAGGAGGACGCACCCTGGTGGAGAACGACAGGATGTGAAGAAGAGGGTGAAAAGAAATTCTGATACAGTGGGAGAATAGATATTTTAATATAACGGACTGTTCTTGCCAATGCCAAACACTATGTAGTTTGAACAAAAACGAACAAAAAGATCTCTTCCAATCTCCCACTTACCCTGGCACGAGGCCTCAATTTCTCAGAGAGCCAGTCCAGCCCAGCCCTGGCACCCTTCTCCTCTGCCCTGGCCCTCAGCAGCTGATGCTGGGCCACAATATGGGCCCATTGCAGCCTGCCCATCTCCTTCCTCCTTTGCTCCACCAGGCTCTCCTCCTCCTGCCTGCTCTCCTTCTCCTTCTCCTCCTCACAGCAGCTAAGGTCGAGCAGCTCAAAGTGTTCCGAGGAGGAAGACTCCACAAGGTCAGTGATGCCCTGGAAAAACTGCCTCTGCGTAAAAGCCGCCAGGGCTTTGGTGTTAAGCTCCTCCTGGTTCATATATGGCTCCAGGGACAACTGGGAAAGCAGTAGCGGAGGGCCCGCTTGGAGGCTCATGGCGGGGTTTGCCTGGGACACAGTGTCACAATTCCCTTTTTCCTTGGCGTTGAGCCCTGGCTCTATACGTAGGTATGATCCCAACTTCCTCACTTCATCCGCGAGGGTCTGCAATGCAGCATTGGTGCTAGCGTTCTCGGCTCCCAGCGATGCGTTGGCATCCTTGACTCTGCGTGCGGCGATCTCTTGCTGCGTGGAAAGACGCAGGGCATAGTCGGCGCGCGCAGTGGCCAGTGCCTGAAGTCTGTTGTGGCGCTGCAGTTTTAGTTGCTTCTCCTTTTTCAGCGCCTGGAGCTCTTCCTCCAAGTCCTCCACACTAACTTCATCCTCCACCAAAAACGATGAGGAAGAAGAGGAAAGCCCAAGGACAGGTCCAACTTCGCGGTCAGTCGGCCCACATGTCTTAAGGACCTCTCCGAGAGCAGCTTCATCTAAAATGGGCTTTCCGGAACACTGAAGCGCACGGAAGGCACGTGCCTCCTCTGGAGTGATGACGTTATTCCGGTTTATAGAGCGGCATACAAACCGGAGGAAGTGAAGATTCTCCGGGGCACAGTCAAAAAGCCAATCAAACTCTGAGCCCTTTAGTGAGGACACACCCGGGTAACCAAGGCAACCCAGTGCCTCCACAAACTGACCACCATCCAACATGGTGGCTCGACAACACCCTGTGTTGTTTTATTTTGGGTCTCAGTCACCGCATAAAACCAGAGACAATGAATATAAAGAAGTTTCACCCTCTATAAAGTCAGGAGACAGTAGAAGCCCATTGGTGGGTGAAAATTGACAAAGAAAATGTAGCTGCTGTTATTTACAATCTGTACATCATAAACTGAAACATGTATAGTGAATGTTCAGATAACTTACACCAGAAAACTAAAGTGGTGGTGAGAATTATTAAGTTAGAATAACGATACTGGCAAGGGAAATTGTACTTATTTATAAATATACATAAAAAATTATTACAAACGTTAAAGCAAACCTACTTCCGCTGGTCAGCTGGCATCGCTTAAACTAACGTAATAACGTTGCCAATGCCAGCTCAGATGATGATGTTCTGGCTGGGTTCCTACGTAGTAGCATTACTAGCTTGCAAGCTAACGTCGATAGTTGGTCACGACCTTTTGAGCAATTAGCTAGCTAACTTTGGTCGAATAGATATTACCGTATTTTACTTCTGAGACATGTTAAACTTAACGTATATAGGTTTGCTTTAACTTTAACTATATAATTAGTCCTTACCAATCAAGCAAAATTTACTTGTTGGACTTCTCATCTCACACTCCCTCTTGCCCCGGCGAAATGCCCGCGTTTCAATCCAAATGAAGATTTCTCAAGCACGCACGCACGTACACTGAATATTTGCATACGTCGCCAGACACAGAGCGCGTGCTCTGCAACTAGTCCTCCCCTTGCCTTGGGCCTTTTACTCCACTACGTCAGCGTTCTTTTTGTTGAAGTTTTTGCCAGCCAGATTTTTCAGGTCTGGATGGAGAGTGGTAACGGGTAAGAGTAATATTGTATTTTCTTGCACTATTTGCTACTCCCGTTTAACAACAACGCTAATCTAGCAGCATGTCTTTTGTGTTGTAGAAAGATGTGCGTTATCGTTTTCCTGGTCAGTGCAGGGGGACCTCAGGCACTGGCGCGCTTTTGATTGAATCAAGTGGACATGTGCCCATCAATACAGTCAGATATGGTTGATGTTTGACACTTCACTAATCACTCCTGACGCCTTTATTCATTTTTTGTATGCTCGGTTTAGCATTGCTTCTTGTATACCAGGAAAAACCTGCAGGTTCATAACTTTTAAGCCATGCATTATTCCCATGTTTTGTTTGGCTAATTATTATGACAGTAATGTAATTGGCTCCTCCTTACGTAATAGAATGGCTCCTGGGCTGAAAATATGAGCTCAGCTGAACAATGCAAACATTGATGCATCTAACTTTATTCTGTGTTTTTAGTTACACAAAACAAAGGGCAATGGTTCAAGCTAAGATTTGGATTCTGACCCAGCACTTCGATGGCTTCCCCAAGGACAGCAACTTTGAGCTGAGGCTGGAACAGCTCCCTGAGCCCAAAGATGGAGGTGATTATAGCTTCCAGTCACAAAGAACCAGGCTATAGTGCAGTTTGACTACTTGGCAGGGAGATTTGGGCTGGGAAACAACACGTCTCATTTGTTTTTGCAGAGGTGCTCTTGGAGGCCTTGTTTCTAAGTGTGGATCCATACATGCGGTCAGTTTCATTCACTCAGACAAATTATTTCAATAATAGACTTCTAATCTTAATACGTCTTTTTTATATTGATATCACTATTCTCTTCCAAGGTATTGCACCTCAATTCTATGGTATCATAATTACTTCTATATTGTATTTGTTATTGTACTTTTGCATTCACAAAGTACTGAAAAGCAAAATGTATTATTATTATTGGATAATTCAGTATGAGCCATCTGTATATTTAAATATAGAGGCTTCATTCGTTGAAGTTTGTATAAACTATTTTATTTAATGCTTTTTTTTTCTTTTTTCAGACCGTTCAGTAAATACCGCATGCAGGAAGGGGATGTAATGATCGGAACTCAAGTAGCAAAGTAAGGGGGAAAATACATTCTTCCTTTCTCTGTCTCTCTGTCACAAATACACAAACACACAGAAGTGCTTTTGCTCTATCATGTAACATGCGTGCTTGATGTTTTCAGGAACAAATGTGTTCCGCACCTGTTTTACATTTTCGAGGCCTGACTGCCTTTAATGACTCAGGGTATTTAAATGTTTTTGGCTACATCTTTTACAAAAGTGAATCAAGCTGTTCTCGTCTCATGTTTTGGTATTCAGTTGAAGTAAACAGAAATTACCAACTGAGTCGGTCAACAACTCGTTTCCCTAAAAGGCCTCTTAAACCATGAATTTGTCTAAACACAGATGCAAGGAGGATGTGTTTTTATTTTTTTGCCAACATGCAAATCATCCCTGAAGGACCTGTCCTAAAGTGGGCACATCTGGGCCTACCCCATTTGGGTACTATTACTTCAAAATGCCATGTCCTTCATTTATCTATGCATGCTCAAAGCTTTGGGTCTCATGCCGTTTGATAATCTAGCAAAACGCATGCTGCAGTAAAGACCCTCAGGGCAGCAAAACTATACACTGACTCTTTCTATATAATAACCTAAATTCTTGTTACATTTGACAACAATAATTTGTCTTACCTTTTAACCCTTCTAACCCATTCTTTACCCCCCCTTGCTAAAATTTCAAGTGCTATAGTTGTATTTACAATTTAGCATTGATAGTGAAACGGCATCTTGTTTGTTAATTGTCACTACAGAGTTACCCAGAGTAAGAACTCAGCGTTTCCAGAAGGCTGTCATGTGGTTGGTCGGTGTGGCTGGAGAACCCATACGGTCTCTGATGGAACAGGGCTGGTTCCACTCCTCCCAGACTGGCCTCAGGACCTGTCTATGTCCCTGGCCCTGGGTGCCATTGGCATGCCTGGGTAAGACTGGACTAGGTCCATAGAGATTACAAAGTGCACAATCCATCCTACATTTGAGTAAATTCACCCCAAAAGTGTTTTTGTCCAAAAGACAACACTTAGCAGGTGCTTAGCAAGTTTTTTAGGATCCAGCTACTGCTCATGGACATTTACAAACGCACTGTGTGTTTATGTGAATATACGAATGGCTTACCATTCTCTATCCGTTACTGTTATTTTATCTCGCCTCTCTCTCTCTCTCTCTCTCTCTCTCTCTCCCTCTCCTCCATCTCCTTTCCCCCTAGGCTGACAGCTCTGTACGGGCTCGAGGACGTTCTGGGGCTCAAGGCAGGGAGACCCTGCTGGTGAACGCTGCAGCCGGGGCAGTGGGCTCCGTGGTGGGCCAGATCGCCAAGGTCAAGGGGTGCAAGGTCGTGGGCTCTGCTGGTACGGATGCCAAGGTGGCCTTCCTGAAAGAGTTGGGCTTTGACGCGGCTTTCAACTACAAAACCATTTCATCGCTGGAGGAGACCCTGAAGAAAGCCTCGCCGGATGGATATGACTGCTACTTTGAAAATGTAGGCAGACCGTATGGCTTTAACTGTAATCTGTCTTGGCACATGTACAAAGCTTGAATAGTAGGACATATGTTTAGCATGTTGTAATTTGTAATGTTTGTATGGTTTCACACTTGGCCAACTATTTGAAACAGTTCATCTTAAGGAACAGTTATTTTAATATATCTAAATATACCAGGCTGGATATAACAGGGATTTAATTCCTCTTTAAATAGGTAGGTGGACCATTCTCCTGCGTAGCCTTGACGCATATGAAGCCGTTTGGAAGGATAGCTGTGTGTGGAAGTATTTCCTCATATAACGACACCATCCCACAGACAGGTAGTGTCATGTCACTGTTTTTCTCACTCCAACCCATCTTAAGACTATTGAATGTGAAGTGTGCCAGGGAAAGAAATAGTAAGACAGTCTCCAATACTATAGGTAAAGGCAGACATGGTACTGTAAGTCTCTGCTTTAGATCAAGCATAATGGAATATCATGATTTGTTACTTTGGCCAATGGGCCAGTAGAGGGAGCCATTAAACCAGTATTTGAAATGTTAACGGACCACCAATCGTATAATGTTCTGGTCCTATCAATCTTAATGTTAAATATTATTTGTCTAATTTGACGCGTCTCAACCCTGAGTCTATCCACTTTTTTCCATCTCTGTTGCTGTGTATCCTTTCCTTGATCCCTAGGACCTTATCCCCACCTGACCATGATCATGAGGCAGCTGAAGATGGAGGGCTTCATGGTGGGCAGATGGGAACACAAAAACCAAGAGTCACTTAAGAGGCTGTTGGCATGGCAGAAAGAGGCAAGTAGTAAAAAAAAAAAGACGAATTATGCTTAATGCTGCACTGTGCTGGAATACATGTTATATTTGCAGAAATGATTGAGAATTTAAAATCCATGTAAGATGCTAATGTAGATGAATGGCAAACTAACTTTTAAGTTACGTCACTAGGGCAAGCTGCAGTGTCGGGAGCACATCACTGAAGGATTTGAGAACATGCCTTTGGCCTTTATGGGGATGTTGCAGGGTGATAACGTCAGCTGAACTCCCTCGCCTGCCTCTTGACTCAGCACTGCCTCCCTGACAGCCTCTTCCTTCCTGTGAGAATGTAACACGAGAGAGCTAACATCCCCCCGTCGGCGTGCCGCTCCCAACGCTGCCTCCTCCTCACCTAACGCGCTTTCTCTTCCCTCAGCCCCATTGATATTCCAGAAGGCTAAGGCTTACATCCTGACCACGGTAGACCAGTAACTAGCTGGAATACAGGGAGCGCCTGCGTAAAACTGGTGATTTTGTGGCCTCTAGTGTCGATAAACCTTTATGGCATCCTGTTCCGAGACATTATGTTTAAATAGATGACATGTTTATGATGACTATTGCTCCCATAGGAACAAATATGATGTGCAGATTAATTAGATGCTATGGTGTTATTTTCCTGAACTGCTGGCCACTACATTATTCATTAGACCAGCCGGAAGGAAGCAGAGAGAAAGGGTCAGTGGTTAACCAGGCTAGGCCTCTACACTGAGTAACTCACCCTACAACGCAAGCCTAAGAGGGATTTAACGGAAAATGATTCGGTTATATTCTATTCTGAAGGTCACCTGATTCAAATTCACTTCTTCCTTGATCTGTTTCCATCGGTTCCTCTTCTCCTTCCTTCACCTCCTCTTTCGGCAGGCTCCTCTTCTTCTCTACCTCCGACCCCCCCTGAGCCCTCCCTTCTCTCGTCACCTCCTCCCTGGTTGGACGGTGGTCCTCTACGGTCGCTGCGTCGTTGAAGAGCAGAGTCCACTCTGTAGGGTCTCTCTGAGCTGCTGGGTTTTCAGCGCTGGGGTTCTCTAAAGGTTCTACCTGTACCGATGGGTTTTCCACGGCATGGTTCTCTCTGGGTTCCGTCGTCGTCTCCTCTGCAGGGCGTGGTTCTGCTGCTTGGTAGGGGGATGTTTGAGGGGCTGCGCGGTGATTAACGTCCTGGCTCTTCTTAGCCTCGTCTCGGGCTGTGGGCTCCTCCGCCATCTTGGTGCCAGTGTGGAGGTATTGGTCCTGACTAGCACCTTTTCCATGAGACTCTTGGTGCCCCAGATCATCTCCTCTCTTGCTTTGTCTAGCAGTCGGGCGGAAGTTAGAGTCCTGTGTATCACAGTCCTAGGTGGTGTCCATTTGATCTGTAACAGATATGGGGAAAGGTGCTCTCGCCCCTCCAGATTCCTTATTGAGGTCAATGGCATGCTCCTCTTTAATCCAATTGGTGGATCCCACGACCTCTGTGTAATTGTCCAATTCCAGGTCTGCATTCCCTTTGTCTTTTTCTGACCACATGTCTCCACTGAAAGTAAAACTCTGATCTTTGTTTACATCGTTTAGCTCTTTTCTGGCCTTGAGCTCTTTCCTTCTGTCTGACCTTGTCCCCGCCCCATTGTCATTTCCTTGCATTCTCATTGGCTCAAACGCCTGCTTGTCAGAATGTGCCTCATCTTGAGTCAGATCACCTCTATGAGGCAGAAGGAGGCTACTGAATTGCCATTTGATTCCGGACCCCGAGCCCCGCTGGGGCTATCCCCTTCTCCCCCAGAAAAGGCCTCTGTGGTGGGGTTCGGTGCCAAGTTCGGCTCTCCCCAGTTCTCTGAGGGGAAGGGTTCTTCAAACTCACGTTGGGAGCTTAGACAGTCTCCTATCATAGCATACCCATCATCTCTATGCTGGTCTGGAGTGTGGCTGTCAGGCACTAGGTTCATTTGCGGCCTGGCAGGTGTCTCATCAAAGGCCCATGCCGGCTCCTCGATATGGGGCACTGGGTTCTCTGTTCTGGGAAAGAACAGCCCGTCAGGCTCAGAGCTCTCAGGGGAAAAGTTGAGTGTGAACGTGGGCTCAATCGTCTCAGCAGAGCTGCGGGCAGACGAGGTTATACTGTCAGCATTAAAGCAGTCAATTGCCTAATCAAAATCAGACCTCAAAGATTAGACATAATATACATATATATATATATATCTCCTTGAAATTATAATTGCATTTCGACCCCTGTGACGCATTGTTGAAGTGTTTCTCTCTGTCAACTGTGTGTTAAATTAAGTGAGTTGTTTTATATCACAGGGAGTCGTCGTCTCAGCAGTAATAGTCTTACCCATTGAATAAATTAAGGTAAAAACAAAAACTGAAAAGTCTGAACATGTTCCATTAGGTGTATTGACAAGCTTGTCACATAATGTGGTTCTTCTTTTCCCTCTGCCACTCACGCGCTCCAGAGGGAGTCCTGTGTGAGCGTCCGGGGAGTGTGGAGGGACAGGGAGAACCTGTCTCTAGGGGTGGAGGGCCCTGGCTCCTGGGATACGTCTGGGGCCTGGGAGGAGGTCTGGCTGTAAGCTGGCGCCTGCGTTACAAATCACGATATCACCTAAGTACATATACCGGACATGTACCAGGACTTTAACTGGGTGTTGATCCCAATCTTTTTTATTTGTGTATCAAATCAAACTGAGTGATGGTTGTTACAATGGTGACATTGGGGCGGGACTCACATAGGGCTGGGAGCTCTGGCTGTAGGTGGAGGTCGGCTGAGGACGTTCCCTCTGTGATGAAGAAGAGTCCCAATAGGAGGAAGAGAAGGAGAAAGACTGGGGTCTGGACCAGGGCCTTCAACACATTAAAAGAAAGTCCTCATGCTTTTTCTTTACATAAAAAACCAAGACCAAATTTGTTCTTAAGGTAATTAAATGTTTGAATTCTCATCAGTTTGTCAAGATTCAAACACATTAAACTGTCATAGGTTGACCAATGTTTAATTAGAACAAGTGTACCTGACTCCACCCTTGCGCTTCAGTGGAGTGCAAATTGTTAAGAGTTAGGTAGAACGCATGGTGTTAAATCACTCACCTCTCTGGGACTCTGTCCTTCCTCTCTTCACGAGTCCTGCTCCAACTGCCCTGTGACGTTGGCTCCCTCTGGTGGCCGTTATAACGCTCAACTACAACAAAGTGAGAACACTAGTAAAACCCTAGTCCTGTGTGTGTCCAACAATAATGCTACCATGCCTTGGGCCCAGTGTGATTACTTTGGTCAATTTAAAAAAGGTTTACTTTACAGGACAGACATTTCTACATGGTGCTGCCAATACACAAGCAAATATTCTCAAAATTAACAAGTGACAGTTTAAAAACTTGATACTCGCTTTTTATTTCAAATCCAACATGTTGAAGTAGAGCAACAACAAAACGACATTGTTCAAAAATGTTCATGCACTGCACAGCCTTTCTTGTACAGTTTAAATCATCACTAATTTCTTTATCCCCAGTCCAGACTCACTTTGCCTGCTATGACCGTAGTGGTTCCTGGCTGCAGGGAGTAGACTCTGGGCTCTGAGGGCTGCCAATACCTTCTGAGCTGACTGGGACAGAGGGCCAGAGTACAGACTACTGCTACTGAAGCTCTCCATCTTATCCCTCGATCTGTCTTAGCTCCCTCCTTCTCTCGTTTTGATTTTCAGTCGTTGCCTTTCGTCCTCCCTTTGCTTTTTCTCTCTGACAGCCTTGTCTTTTCCTTGACTAACGTTACTCTTTTCATGTGTTAGATTTTTTTCTATTCTTCTCACATGCTCTGGTTTTCCCCACTTGTATTCTTTCTGGAGGGCAGTCTCAGAGTGGCCTATGTGGAACACAGAGAAAAGCTGTGCTTGTTAGGTTTCTTTATCCTATTTTCTGACAGGGTAAGCATTACAAAAATACACCTAAACACTTCAGTTAGGAGCCATTTCAGTTATGATTGAAGAAAAAATTAATAGAAAAAAGGAAGAAAATAGATTAAAAGTAAACTTAACTCATAACATTTTATTAACAGAGAAAAAAGTTTGATAAAGTGAATGAAAAAAACAGGCAAGACACACAATTGACTGAATATTCTGAATAAACTACCTGTTTCACATTTAACAATTTCACTTGATAGAAGGCTACTCAAGTTCAAATCTCCTCAACACCGAACACAACATGAGTGGTATGGAAATCAAGAAACTTTTAAGTGACAGCTGGAGCATAGAGACAAAAACATTAGCAGAAGTTCTTTCACTGCTGCGTCCATTTCCCTTCAGAAAAACAAGTGCTGCTTTGCATTGAGATCGCCTGTTCCATTTGTCCATGCAGAATCCATAAGGTCCGAATGTTCACCTAACTTCAGAACTTCAACGTCATGTCAAGGTGCAGATTTAAGACTTTTTAGGGATTTTTTGTTGTCTTTAGTTCCAAGTTGTTATCTCTTACTAATATTTTGTTAGTTTGTTTCACTATGGCAACCATGCTTCTCCTCATCGCTGGATGGCTCTTCTTCCTTCCAGATCCTCCACTACTTTCTGCAGCACACGGGGGTCCAGGTGGAAAAGGACGTAGAGTTCCCGTTCCTTCCTGACAAGGGCGCCGTGTTCCAACTGGGAGCGCTTGTCCCTCACGTTGGCCATCACGTCCTGCATAAGATGGTACAGGCCGTTCAGCTTGGACTCCACAGCCGTCAGCTGCACAGTCAACTCCTATGGGAGGAGTCACGGACATGTGTGAGGGGGAGGGAGAGCACAAGGCAAACGCACCACATCAGTACACATCTAAAACAGGGATCTATATATTTTAATAACTTACATTCTATATTAACTAGAGTTAAGATTTGAACGGGGCAAATACATGAGGAATGTATTAGATAATTAAGTATTAATTAAATCAATTAAGATTTCAGCGTCTATGAGAAATAAACCCATATTTAGAGGATAAACATCGGTAAGACACGGAAGGTACTTTGTAAAAACGAAATATATTAATCCACCATTGCCTGAAAACAGAAAATTGTGAATCATGCAAACTTCTCACTCAAACACTGAAATAAGTGTGAATTTAGCAATCTAAAACACCAACATACCTAAACAGAACAAATACATAGAACAAATATATTTGAGGACATCGACAAGTTCCCTATGCCTGACATGCAGTGCCTAATGAAGGGAACAGTTGTGCTACCAGCTTCCCGCACACCAATAGTGGCTTGTAACATAATGTCTGCTAACTCACGCTTCATAATGCATCTGAAATGCCGACTGGTACCAGGGTTGAAAGGGCCAAAGAGTGCAGAGACGTACCTGTGCATTGGGGCAGAGCTCCTGGTCTGTTGTCACCGGAGTGGGACATACCTGCGGCGCCAGCACCAGCTGCTGGAGGCCCGAGTATGTCGCCCGCCGCAGCGCCTCGCAGTCGCTGTGGAGGCGCGCTGCTGTGTAGCCCTGCTGGCGGGCCGCCCCGGCCAGGGCCTCACGTGTCCCCTGGAGGTCCCCAGACAGACGGGCCGCAGCCTGGTCCAACGCTTTGTAGCTACGGAAGGGCTCTTCGCGACCGTGCTCGTCCGACTCCGGGTGAGACAACTCCAGGATCTCCAGAAGTCTGAAGGCGACGAGTGGGTTTCATGTCAGAATGAGTTCTGTACACTGGTCTGTTTTTTTTTATTTATTTTTTTGGGATTATTTATATCATGTACTTAGAGCTGACAAATAACTAATATCCCATTAAAACATTCAAAACGTCAGGGCCTGTTTAAAGAATATAGCGGTGGTGCTTTACAGACACTCAATGAGGAGAAAACTATTGGAAGGACAAACAAACAAACCACACACTTGCAACATCAGATAAAACACATCACAGAGTTGACCTCCCACATACCTGCTGAATGCTACGTCCTTAGAGCCGATGATGGGACTGGGCCTGAGGCTGACGGCCAGCTCAGGCTGAGCCAGGGACTGGACCCTGAGGGCAGTCTGCTGGGTCCTGTCCCCCAGCCTGCTGGTCACCTCTCCCAACTGTTTCAGCATCTGTCTCTCCCTGCGCAGCTCCATCTCCTGGGCCAGGAGGAGCAGCTCGAAGGAGGCCTTCTGGCGAAGCAAGTGGTCTCGCACCTGGGTGGGTGGATCGAGAGAAGGAAGAGTAAAATGATAAGAGGAATGGATGTATTGATAGATGGGTGTAGGTCAACGTGTTGCAAACAAGTCTGAATTAGTAAGGCACCGATTTATCTTCCAACAATTAATGTTTGCTGATAGTAGCATTGAAAGACTCTACATTGAAAGACGCTACTGCCAGTTCTCGCAGATAGTGCCAGTTTTCTCTAACCTATGTATTTCCTCTATAAGAGTATAACAGAATTTCATTTTATAATTGCAATATTTATAAAAGGTATCCTAATTACAGGTTACTGTCTAGCAAGGCACAAGCAAAGAACCAGTCCACTATTGCTATTTGTCATATTTAACAAATACCCAATCAGTTCTCAATACTGGACCAAAACCCTAATATTAATGTGACGCTAGTGTTTCTCTTTTTACGCTGTGAAACAGTGGATGCAGTGGCACAAAAAAGTCCAACTCACAAGATCATCAAGATCCTAATTTATGAAAAATCCATATTGTTCCTATTTTACAGTGGTGGGAATAACTAAGTGGCTGGTACCTGCTCTTGTCTGACGGTGTAGTAGTCCTGTCTGGAGAGCTGCAGGTCCATGTCTCCCCTCACCACCGGCATGTTGAGCAGCCTGGCGTCCTCCCGGAGGGCGGCCGGCACCGCTCCCTGCATCAGGGCCTCCAGCTCGGCCTCCACAGCCTGGAGCTCCCGCTTGGAAGCAGCCTCAGAGAGGGAGTAGGAGGACGCACCCTGGTGGAGAACAACAGGATGTGAAGAAGAGGGTGAAAAGAAATTCTGATACAGTGGGAGAATAGATATTTTAATATAACGGACTGTTCTTGCCAATGCCAAACACTATGTAGTTTGAACAAAAACGAACAAAAAGATCTCTTCCAATCTCCCACTTACCCTGGCACGAGGCCTCAATTTCTCAGAGAGCCAGTCCAGCCCAGCCCTGGCACCCTTCTCCTCTGCCCTGGCCCTCAGCAGCTGATGCTGGGCCACAATATGGGCCCATTGCAGCCTGCCCATCTCCTTCCTCCTTTGCTCCACCAGGCTCTCCTCCTCCTGCCTGCTCTCCTTCTCCTTCTCCTCCTCACAGCAGCTAAGGTCGAGCAGCTCAAAGTGTTCCGAGGAGGAAGACTCCACAAGGTCAGTGATGCCCTGGAAAAACTGCCTCTGCGTAAAAGCCGCCAGGGCTTTGGTGTTAAGCTCCTCCTGGTTCATATATGGCTCCAGGGACAACTGGGAAAGCAGTAGCGGAGGGCCCGCTTGGAGGCTCATGGCGGGGTTTGCCTGGGACACAGTGTCACAATTCCCTTTTTCCTTGGCGTTGAGCCCTGGCTCTATAC
Organism: Galaxias olidus; assembly: GCA_026901105.3. Classification (NCBI taxonomy): domain Eukaryota; kingdom Metazoa; phylum Chordata; class Actinopteri; order Galaxiiformes; family Galaxiidae; genus Galaxias; species Galaxias olidus. Next base: position 6,283 of record JAPMUY010006784.1, on the reverse strand, counting down.
GTAGGTATGATCCCAACTTCCTCACTTCATCCGCGAGGGTCTGCAATGCAGCATTGGTGCTAGCGTTCTCGGCTCCCAGCGATGCGTTGGCATCCTTGACTCTGCGTGCGGCGATCTCTTGCTGCGTGGAAAGACGCAGGGCATAGTCGGCGCGCGCAGTGGCCAGTGCCTGAAGTCTGTTGTGGCGCTGCAGTTTTAGTTGCTTCTCCTTTTTCAGCGCCTGGAGCTCTTCCTCCAAGTCCTCCACACTAACTTCATCCTCCACCAAAAACGATGAGGAAGAGGAAGAAGAGGAAAGCCCAAGGACAGGTCCAACTTCGCGGTCAGTCGGCCCACATGTCTTAAGGACCTCTCCGAGAGCAGCTTCATCTAAAATGGGCTTTCCGGAACACTGAAGCGCACGGAAGGCACGTGCCTCCTCTGGAGTGATGACGTTATTCCGGTTTATAGAGCGGCATACAAACCGGAGGAAGTGAAGATTCTCCGGGGCACAGTCAAAAAGCCAATCAAACTCTGAGCCCTTTAGTGAGGACACACCCGGGTAACCAAGGCAACCCAGTGCCTCCACAAACTGACCACCATCCAACATGGTGGCTCGACAACACCCTGTGTTGTTTTATTTTGGGTCTCAGTCACCGCATAAAACCAGAGACAATGAATATAAAGAAGTTTCACCCTCTATAAAGTCAGGAGACAGTAGAAGCCCATTGGTGGGTGAAAATTGACAAAGAAAATGTAGCTGCTGTTATTTACAATCTGTACATCATAAACTGAAACATGTATAGTGAATGTTCAGATAACTTACACCAGAAAACTAAAGTGGTGGTGAGAATTATTAAGTTAGAATAACGATACTGGCAAGGGAAATTGTACTTATTTATAAATATACATAAAAAATTATTACAAACGTTAAAGCAAACCTACTTCCGCTGGTCAGCTGGCATCGCTTAAACTAACGTAATAACGTTGCCAATGCCAGCTCAGATGATGATGTTCTGGCTGGGTTCCTACGTAGTAGCATTACTAGCTTGCAAGCTAACGTCGATAGTTGGTCACGACCTTTTGAGCAATTAGCTAGCTAACTTTGGTCGAATAGATATTACCGTATTTTACTTCTGAGACATGTTAAACTTAACGTATATAGGTTTGCTTTAACTTTAACTATATAATTAGTCCTTACCAATCAAGCAAAATTTACTTGTTGGACTTCTCATCTCACACTCCCTCTTGCCCCGGCGAAATGCCCGCGTTTCAATCCAAATGAAGATTTCTCAAGCACGCACGCACGTACACTGAATATTTGCATACGTCGCCAGACACAGAGCGCGTGCTCTGCAACTAGTCCTCCCCTTGCCTTGGGCCTTTTACTCCACTACGTCAGCGTTCTTTTTGTTGAAGTTTTTGCCAGCCAGATTTTTCAGGTCTGGATGGAGAGTGGTAACGGGTAAGAGTAATATTGTATTTTCTTGCACTATTTGCTACTCCCGTTTAACAACAACGCTAATCTAGCAGCATGTCTTTTGTGTTGTAGAAAGATGTGCGTTATCGTTTTCCTGGTCAGTGCAGGGGGACCTCAGGCACTGGCGCGCTTTTGATTGAATCAAGTGGACATGTGCCCATCAATACAGTCAGATATGGTTGATGTTTGACACTTCACTAATCACTCCTGACGCCTTTATTCATTTTTTGTATGCTCGGTTTAGCATTGCTTCTTGTATACCAGGAAAAACCTGCAGGTTCATAACTTTTAAGCCATGCATTATTCCCATGTTTTGTTTGGCTAATTATTATGACAGTAATGTAATTGGCTCCTCCTTACGTAATAGAATGGCTCCTGGGCTGAAAATATGAGCTCAGCTGAACAATGCAAACATTGATGCATCTAACTTTATTCTGTGTTTTTAGTTACACAAAACAAAGGGCAATGGTTCAAGCTAAGATTTGGATTCTGACCCAGCACTTCGATGGCTTCCCCAAGGACAGCAACTTTGAGCTGAGGCTGGAACAGCTCCCTGAGCCCAAAGATGGAGGTGATTATAGCTTCCAGTCACAAAGAACCAGGCTATAGTGCAGTTTGACTACTTGGCAGGGAGATTTGGGCTGGGAAACAACACGTCTCATTTGTTTTTGCAGAGGTGCTCTTGGAGGCCTTGTTTCTAAGTGTGGATCCATACATGCGGTCAGTTTCATTCACTCAGACAAATTATTTCAATAATAGACTTCTAATCTTAATACGTCTTTTTTATATTGATATCACTATTCTCTTCCAAGGTATTGCACCTCAATTCTATGGTATCATAATTACTTCTATATTGTATTTGTTATTGTACTTTTGCATTCACAAAGTACTGAAAAGCAAAATGTATTATTATTATTGGATAATTCAGTATGAGCCATCTGTATATTTAAATATAGAGGCTTCATTCGTTGAAGTTTGTATAAACTATTTTATTTAATGCTTTTTTTTTTTCTTTTTTCAGACCGTTCAGTAAATACCGCATGCAGGAAGGGGATGTAATGATCGGAACTCAAGTAGCAAAGTAAGGGGGAAAATACATTCTTCCTTTCTCTGTCTCTCTGTCACAAATACACAAACACACAGAAGTGCTTTTGCTCTATCATGTAACATGCGTGCTTGATGTTTTCAGGAACAAATGTGTTCCGCACCTGTTTTACATTTTCGAGGCCTGACTGCCTTTAATGACTCAGGGTATTTAAATGTTTTTGGCTACATCTTTTACAAAAAGTGAATCAAGCTGTTCTCGTCTCATGTTTTGGTATTCAGTTGAAGTAAACAGAAATTACCAACTGAGTCGGTCAACAACTCGTTTCCCTAAAAGGCCTCTTAAACCATGAATTTGTCTAAACACAGATGCAAGGAGGATGTGTTTTAATTTTTTTGCCAACATGCAAATCATCCCTGAAGGACCTGTCCTAAAGTGGGCACATCTGGGCCTACCCCATTTGGGTACTATTACTTCAAAATGCCATGTCCTTCATTTATCTATGCATGCTCAAAGCTTTGGGTCTCATGCCGTTTGATAATCTAGCAAAACGCATGCTGCAGTAAAGACCCTCAGGGCAGCAAAACTATACACTGACTCTTTCTATATAATAACCTAAATTCTTGTTACATTTGACAACAATAATTTGTCTTACCTTTTAACCCTTCTAACCCATTCTTTACCCCCCTTGCTAAAATTTCAAGTGCTATAGTTGTATTTACAATTTAGCATTGATAGTGAAACGGCATCTTGTTTGTTAATTGTCACTACAGAGTTACCCAGAGTAAGAACTCAGCGTTTCCAGAAGGCTGTCATGTGGTTGGTCGGTGTGGCTGGAGAACCCATACGGTCTCTGATGGAACAGGGCTGGTTCCACTCCTCCCAGACTGGCCTCAGGACCTGTCTATGTCCCTGGCCCTGGGTGCCATTGGCATGCCTGGGTAAGACTGGACTAGGTCCATAGAGATTACAAAGTGCACAATCCATCCTACATTTGAGTAAATTCACCCCAAAAGTGTTTTTGTCCAAAAGACAACACTTAGCAGGTGCTTAGCAAGTTTTTTAGGATCCAGCTACTGCTCATGGACATTTACAAACGCACTGTGTGTTTATGTGAATATACGAATGGCTTACCATTCTCTATCCGTTACTGTTATTTTATCTCGCCTCTCTCTCTCTCTCCCTCTCCCTCTCCCTCTCCTCCATCTCCTTTCCCCCTAGGCTGACAGCTCTGTACGGGCTCGAGGACGTTCTGGGGCTCAAGGCAGGGGAGACCCTGCTGGTGAACGCTGCAGCCGGGGCAGTGGGCTCCGTGGTGGGCCAGATCGCCAAGGTCAAGGGGTGCAAGGTCGTGGGCTCTGCTGGTACGGATGCCAAGGTGGCCTTCCTGAAAGAGTTGGGCTTTGACGCGGCTTTCAACTACAAAACCATTTCATCGCTGGAGGAGACCCTGAAGAAAGCCTCGCCGGATGGATATGACTGCTACTTTGAAAATGTAGGCAGACCGTATGGCTTTAACTGTAATCTGTCTTGGCACATGTACAAAGCTTGAATAGTAGGACATATGTTTAGCATGTTGTAATTTGTAATGTTTGTATGGTTTCACACTTGGCCAACTATTTGAAACAGTTCATCTTAAGGAACAGTTATTTTAATATATCTAAATATACCAGGCTGGATATAACAGGGATTTAATTCCTCTTTAAATAGGTAGGTGGACCATTCTCCTGCGTAGCCTTGACGCATATGAAGCCGTTTGGAAGGATAGCTGTGTGTGGAAGTATTTCCTCATATAACGACACCATCCCACAGACAGGTAGTGTCATGTCACTGTTTTTCTCACTCCAACCCATCTTAAGACTATTGAATGTGAAGTGTGCCAGGGAAAGAAATAGTAAGACAGTCTCCAATACTATAGGTAAAGGCAGACATGGTACTGTAAGTCTCTGCTTTAGATCAAGCATAATGGAATATCATGATTTGTTACTTTGGCCAATGGGCCAGTAGAGGGAGCCATTAAACCAGTATTTGAAATGTTAACGGACCACCAATCGTATAATGTTCTGGTCCTATCAATCTTAATGTTAAATATTATTTGTCTAATTTGACGCGTCTCAACCCTGAGTCTATCCACTTTTTCCATCTCTGTTGCTGTGTATCCTTTCCTTGATCCCTAGGACCTTATCCCCACCTGACCAGGATCATGAGGCAGCTGAAGATGGAGGGCTTCATGGTGGGCAGATGGGAACACAAAAACCAAGAGTCACTTAAGAGGCTGTTGGCATGGCAGAAAGAGGCAAGTAGTAAAAAAAAAGACGAATTATGCTTAATGCTGCACTGTGCTGGAATACATGTTATATTTGCATAAATGCAGAGAAATGATTGAGAATTTAAAATCCATGTAAGATGCTAATGTAGATGAATGGCAAACTAACTTTTAAGTTACGTCACTAGGGCAAGCTGCAGTGTCGGGAGCACATCACTGAAGGATTTGAGAACATGCCTTTGGCCTTTATGGGGATGTTGCAGGGTGATAACGTCAGCTGAACTCCCTCGCCTGCCTCTTGACTCAGCACTGCCTCCCTGACAGCCTCTTCCTTCCTGTGAGAATGTAACACGAGAGAGCTAACATCCCCCCGTCGGCGTGCCGCTCCCAACGCTGCCTCCTCCTCACCTAACGCGCTTTCTCTTCCCTCAGCCCCATTGATATTCCAGAAGGCTAAGGCTTACATCCTGACCACGGTAGACCAGTAACTAGCTGGAATACAGGGAGCGCCTGCGTAAAACTGGTGATTTTGTGGCCTCTAGTGTCGATAAACCTTTATGGCATCCTGTTCCGAGACATTATGTTTAAATAGATGACATGTTTATGATGACTATTGCTCCCATAGGAACAAATATGATGTGCAGATTAATTAGATGCTATGGTGTTATTTTCCTGAACTGCTGGCCACTACATTATTCATTAGACCAGCCGGAAGGAAGCAGAGAGAAAGGGTCAGTGGTTAACCAGGCTAGGCCTCTACACTGAGTAACTCACCCTACAACGCAAGCCTAAGAGGGATTTAACGGAAAATGATTCGGTTATATTCTATTCTGAAGGTCACCTGATTCAAATTCACTTCTTCCTTGATCTGTTTCCATCGGTTCCTCTTCTCCTTCCTTCACCTCCTCTTTCGGCAGGCTCTCTTCTTCTCTACCTCCGACCCCCCCTGAGCCCTCCCTTCTCGCGTCACCTCCTCCCTGGTTGGACGGTGGGCCGCTACGGTCGCTGCGTGGTTGAAGCGCCGAGTCCACTCGGTAGGGTCTCTCTGAGCTGCTGGGTTTCAGCGCTGGGGTTCTCTAAGGTTCTACCTGTACCGATGGGTTTTCCACGGCATGGTTCTCTCTGGGTTCCGTCGTCGTCTCTGCAGGGCGTGGTTCTGCTGCTTGGTAGGGGGATGTTTGAGGGCTGCGCGGTGATTAACGTCCTGGCTCTTCTTAGCCTCGTCTCGGGCTGTGGGCTCCTCCGCCATCTTGGTGCCAGTGTGGAGGTATTGGTCCTGACTAGCACCTTTTCCATGAGACTCTTGGTGCCCCAGATCATCTCCTCTCTTTGCTTTGTCTAGCAGTCGGGCGGAAGTTAAGAGTCCTGTGTATCACAGTCTAGGTGGTGTCCATTTGATCTGTAACAGATATGGGAAAGGCTCTCGCCCCTCCAGATTCCTTATTGAGGTCAATGGCATGCTCCTCTTTAATCAATTGAGTGGATCCACGACCTCTGTGTAATTGTCCAATTC
>JAPMUY010006777.1:0-49697 GCA_026901105.3 Galaxias olidus | reverse complement strand
AAGTCACCCGAAACAGATAAATGGTGATTATTTCCGATATTCAAAAGCATCTGTCGGGTGTACTGGACGTTCGCATTGCCCATAGTGTACAAAAGAAAAAGATAGAAAGGAAGGAGAAAAGAGCACTTTGGTGAAGAGCCGTAAGCCGCAGCGTCCTTGCGCGCCGCCATTTTGTTCCGCCATTTTCAGGTGCACTTCGGCGTGACATCAAATCAACGCGTTTAAAATCATGTCACATGAGCCGTTTATTTAAATATACACATTACATTAAGAGGTCAGATACAGTAGGTCTATGCTGCACTGCATTACTGATTATACAATATAATGATATGCACTAGGCTACTGATTAAAAGGTCTGCCTTAGTGTTTTTTTGTGTATTTAAAAATAATTGTTTCATTAATATATAATAACTAGTTCAATCACATGGACAATGTTATGATATGCATTATCAAATATCATATCTGCTGCAGCCTAGTTATATTCACTGTTGGTTTTCATATAGCAGACCGTGCAATTGAGTGATACCTGTCATTTTGTTGTTGTTAATTTAGATATAAACGTTGCTATGTGCAAGACAAAACAGCCTGTGTTTTCCGTGTCATGCTGGCGTGCCGATCCTGAACTCACTCATTCCAGATGGGAAGCTGTGAATAGCGTAGTTAACTGTTCAGAATTAACAAAATAATAGAGAATGTATTTATAATAATAAAGCATTGTTCTCGTTTTAGATTCGGTACCTGCCAAAATATAGTATATAAAAATATAATTGTTAATAAGTGCATAGTTAACTATTAATAAAGGTGTATTTCTTAATAAAGAAATAAATAACCTTTGTAAAGGTTTAACAATGACTTAATACGTATGTTAATACATGAGTTAGTAATGCTATTTTAAACAACAAATAAGAAACTCATCAAGGCATTTACTAACGTTCATAAACATTTTATAAAGTGTTCACAAGTTTCTTATTACGGGCTTATAAATGTCTATAAAACGGTGGCCCTGAGAGGCCAACGCACTGCAACTTCAGAAAACACAGGCAAATAGACAAAACACAAGCAAATTAAGAAAACATCTACGTGAATTTGACAACACATGCGCAACATTTTGAATATGCACATACAAAAACACAGCACATTACTGAAACGCACTGCAAATACAAAAACACAACACATTACAGAAACATGCTGCAAATACAGGCAGCACGTTTTCTAAAAGCTGCACATGTGTTGTCAAATTCATGTAGATGCTTTCTTAATTTGCTTGTGTTTTGTTTTCTTAAATTGTAGTGTGTTTGGCCTTTCAGGACCACCATACTATAAGCATGTTTATGAAGCCATTAACATATATGCTTATTAACACATAGAAATGTTTAAGAAGAATCTTATTAGGATTTAACACGTTATTACGTGTTAACTAACGCTTACTACAAGGACCTTTATTTAAAGCCTTACCCAAACAGCTTTCGTTGTTTCTTTTCTTTGCTCCCATATCTCATTGCTTAAAATGACTTTCCTCTCATCCCCTCTATGTCATCATGCAAAGGTCCTGTAAATTAATAAGTTAGCTAATGTTATGTGTAACCACAACCGCACCTAGATTAAGGGGCATTTGTCTGTCAGGGCAGGCACAAGGTCAATAATATCTTGCAGGTCAACATATTGATATATTAAAGGTGCAGTATGTAGTTCTAGAGAATTGGGGAAAAAAAGCAAGAATTGAATCACAGCACTCAAAAAGGCCAACCTCCTGAGTCTTTGGTCCCTCCTATCCCTCTCAATGGCCCATCACACACATGCCCGACTTGACTTCATGAGCCTGAGCAAGGCAGTGTTTCATGAATCATGTGTATGTTGTGCACATTTTTGGTTCTCACCAACAACGCATAATGCGATGTCTGATCAGTGATTCCGAGGTGAGAAACAAAAGAATCCTGAACGTCTGATCGTAAACGCTCTAAAACTGAGTGGTTCACACACCAAAGCAAAGAGCAGACACAAATGACCGTTTCCATAGTAACGACGTACAGTTAGCTAACGTTAACAAAAACAATTTCATAATTGTTTTCCCCTTTCCCCTATTAGTATGAGCTAGTGTATGACAATCGTTTGTGTTTAGCTGCAATTGGCACCATAGCTACTACACATTGCCGAGTATATAGGCAACAAATCCAACGTATGCATGTAAACGAATAATGCCTTTTTGACATAAATCTGGCGCGATACTTCCTAACGTCCTAAACCTGCACTTGGCGATTAGACAAGCCACGTCTTTCGCGACGACATGCAACTTGCAACTACTAGTTCACACCGCTGCTACTTTTGTCTGCGAAGCGATTATAACAACAAGCTTGTTTGGAGGGTGACGCTGTAAGCAGGTAATATACCTAGAAGTGTGCACGCGAGGTGATTGACAGGCAGGTAGTCCTTACTCCTTGCAAAAACTCTCCTGATTGGTTGGGGATAGGTTGGCGTCCCTAGATTTTTTAAAAGCTGAAGACAGGGCCCAGGGTGCTCATATATAGCGCACCTTCTCTCTGAGCATTTGGTTTAATGATATCCTCCAGGAGGTATGTAATAAACATAAAAAACATAATTTTTTTTATTTATTGCTAGAAATTCAAACTTACCTACTGCACCTTTAACCCTAACCCCAATGACTGTAAAAACCCTGAATACCCTCACTAATAATTACACCACATAAAGCAAGGGAAGATATAATATCTTGATAACTCATCCCCAAAGTAAAGTTAAACCACATCAAGGCATTCTAATCCACAATTTTAAACTAGGCCTAACACAGTTGTATTAATGTCTTGTGTTAGCTTCGTCTCCTGATTTGATTTGCAGCCTCTCCAATCAGAAATCTTGCTTGGAGCCTGCTGGAATTATCAGTACATAAAAAATCTCAAATGATTAGTTATGCTCCATCAGATATGTCCAAGTCTTATTATTTAACAATCAATAGATACATAGTCAACTGATGATTACAAAGCCATTAGCTGGTATTGGATCATAAAGAGAATAAGTGGTGTCGCAGATGCTTAGGTTCCTTCTTCATTCAGTATGAGACAAATATTTGCAAGGTCCAACACGTTTAACTTAGGTCTCATCATGAATCAGGAAGAACCAACTATTTAAACATGCTGAAACATGCTGAAAATCTTAACACTAAATTCCAGCATTTCACGGTTAAATATATACAGAATGTGAATACTTCAATACTAAGGGGCCTTCACTATGTCCAAGGCGTTGTAGAATTGGGCTCTGTACAAAGACTGGGCATCCGAATGGATATGAGCTGCAGCCTGACCGGCATAACCCTTGTCGGTTTGCGGATATGAGGCATCTGAATAGGTTGCAGGTCCAACTTTGTTGCCATAGCATTTGCTTTAGCAAACAAGACATCAGAGTGCTTCTCTGTTCGCTTGTACCACATGGTTGTTTTGATATGGTCTACAGCCTCCAACATGTCTGAAACGGTCTGTGTCCTGCTGCAGGGAGGTGTTCAGGCACTCCATCTCCACATCAGGTCTTCAGCCATTACACAGCCAAGGACAGTGTCCCCTTTTAGAAATGTTCCATAAAGACCATTAGCTGTAGTGGAAGTGTCAGATAAGCCGATGCCATTTCTTCAAGGGATGTCAGCGCTGACTCATACTGGCTTAGTGCTAAGCAGGAGTGCGAACAGTCCACCTGGTGGTACAGAGAGGCTTCAACGAGGTGACACCATGTTCTGATTTAGCAATGTCCTGGAAAATCACCTTTAACTTGCCAGATAGATTGAAGAACCCCGCCCCTAATTCACGCCCCAGACCCATGGATTCTCTGACTAGTGGAGAGGCTACGCAGGCTGACTGCCTAGATAGGAAGCGGTTGTTCTTTCCTTAAAATGGTTTGCACCCCCTGCAATTGTCCACTCATGTTTGCAGCACTGTCACAGGTTTGTCCTTGAAGTTGGGATAGAGGAATCATCACTATATTTTACCCTGTCTTTGACCCTTCGTAGAGTACCAAGACTTCTCCCTTTGGTTGTAGATCTGCATCTACAAAGTGCAAACATATTGACTCCTGCTCAACTTCTGATATATCCTGGGTGCCATCAATAATATGTCCAAACTGGACCACTGCCATTAATGTTATTTTTGACACAATTTCTTTAGCAATCGTATTGCCTACCAGCTTAAAAATTCGTTTTGAATTTGGTCACTGGTGAAATCAAAGTGATTTTTCAGCCAGGTGGGCAGCTCTGCATAGCCCTCTGCCTTGTACTTAAGAACCTGGCTGAAATGTCCTCTCTCCTTATCAACACCTCGAAAAGCCAGATCTTACTTCAAGCACACCCCCAACATTCTTCATAAGGTTTCTCCTCGCTTGTTGCTGCTGTCTTTCAAGCTCAAGTGAGAGTTGAACATTAACAGGCTTTGGCTCCTGAATCCGAGTCATCACAGCTACTTTGTGACACTGGCTTTCTTTATGCGTCCTAAATTTCTCCAGTGCCTTCTTCCAATTTTAGAAGCCAGTCTTCACAAACGCTGAATCTGCTTTTGACGCAAGCTTTGACTTTTGTGTGGGAAAATATTTTGCTAAACAGAGGACCCTCTTTAAGGAGTATGTGATGAAGTGGACTAGCTACTTCATCACTCTGGACCATAATGTGATATTTCTAACCCCTGCCTCTGAGCCTATTTCCTAGACCTCGCCACTAGGGGCTCCAGGAACATCATCAGGTGGAGCCACAGGACTCAGGAGGAGGAGCTACCGGCTAATTGACCAGCCTATGAAGACGGGCTGGGAACCATCAGGAAGGGAAGGTTCTGGCAGAGTCTCTGGGAGAGGGACACTGACAGGCTTATGAGATGTTACATGTTGGAACCTTTGTTTAAAGAATAATGGGAAATAAAAACACCCTGCACTTATTTCTTGGTCTCATGTTGCCATGTTACTATGTTTACTGACTGTGACGCCTCCAGCTCGGTCAAATTACCACAAGTGGTGGCAGTGGTGGGATTCTTGAATTGTTTGGATCAATTGGATTTATTAGATTACTTGGATTCGTCACAAGGAAAAGGAGCCTGGAAGAAGCAACCATGCCGGCGAAAAAAGCGAGTAAGGCCGCAGAGGAAGGAGGTTCGGAGAAAACGGACGAGGAACAGCAGACTGCCTCAACATTTGAATCGCTAGAGCAGCTCATCAGGAACGTGTCCACTCGACAGGAAACCCGCATGGATCAACTCCAGGAGCAGTTTGAACAACTCCGACAGCGACAGCAGCCGGAGGAATATGAGGAAGTAACGCCGACACGGGGTAGGCTCAGTGACTGGACAGAAAGCCGCAACGAGGTTCACGGAAGAAGGAATGTGAGTACAGATCCAAAACTGTACACGTTTAAAGAAAGCGAGGACATTGAACATTACTTGATTATGTTTGAAAGGATAGCGACAGGTTGTTGTTGGCCGAAAACAGATTGGACGCTACAATTAGTACCCCTCCTTACGGGAAAAGCCCGAGCCGCATATATAGCAATGGACATTGATGACGCTTACGAATATGATTTAGTGAAACAGGCCATTCTAGAGAAGTATGAGATCAACACTGAAACGTACCTTAATAGATTTCGTAATAGCACTAGGAATGCTGGAGAGAGTCCGAGAGTTGCAGGCCAGATTGAAAGATCTCTATATAAAATGGAAGGACCGAAAGCCAAAAGTAAAGAACAGATAGGTGACGTCACTGTGTTGGAACAATTTCTTGAGCTATTAACCCCAGATCTGCAGACGTGGATCAGAGAACATGAACCTGTAACATCACGCAAAGCTGCGGAATTGGCTGAATCATTCCTGGCTGCACGACGCCATCAACCAAGTCACCCGACGGAGCGATCGAGGAGGAGGCCAACCTTCCCAAGTCAACCACCAGAGGGAGCCATGAGTAACTCGAGTCAGAGACAAAGGGGACCATACCTTTGCCACACCTGTGGAAAACCAGGACACTTCAGAGCAGAATGCCCACACCAGAACATGCAGAATAATTACATGTGCTTGAAATCTGATTCCCGCAGGGTCCAGCGAAGGGAGAAACAAAGACAGGGGCTCACTACTACCGTAACCCTGGGAGGAAACTGATACCAGGCCTTAATTGATACCGGGAGCGGAAAAACCCTTATTAGGACTGACTGTGTACCGAGGCACGCCAGGTTCGATGATAAAGGGGTTCGTATAAGATGTGTTCACGGGGAAGAACGTGAGTATCGCACCCTCACTGTGCCAGTGATTATACGAGGAATAGAACACGTATTGTTAGTAGGAGTTGCATCGACACTGCCGTATCCCATTGTACTAGGGAGAGATGTACCAAACTTATTTCAGTTGTTACGGCTACCAAGAAAAGAACATAAGTCCAGTACACCAGAAGAGAGTTTAATGATAACCAGGTCTCAGACCAGACCAGCGACAGTAAGGCCCACGACCGAATGGGAGGAGTTACCATTCGCAAAAACCGACATACCAGAGTCAGAGACTACAAACCGACATACCAGAGTCAGAGACTACAAACCGACACCGGATGAAGAAAAGCCGATGGGAGAAAAGACAAGCCAAAGTAAAGGGGACTAAATAACACTATACCGCTACCAGATCCAATAGAAAGCGTGGAGCTCCCAAGTGATCTAGAGGCATTACAACGATCGAATTCGATGTTGAAAATTCTAAGGTCTAAGAGTGTTGCAGACGATGCCAGCTTTTCGCACCGGCAGGGGGAGCTGTTTGTGAAAAAAGGGGAATTACTCTACTGACGGAACCAAGGGAGAGATCAACTCGTGATACCGGAAGTACTCCGGACAACGATACTTAGCATGGCACACGAAATACCATGGGCAGGACACTTGGGGCAGACTAAAACTTATCGGAGACTGAGTAAAAGGTTCTTCTGGCCACAGCAATGTAGGGATACTATGGAGTTTTGTAGGACTCGTACTGACTGCCAGCTAACTGCACCCAGTAAGAGAGGAGGCAGAGCACCGTTAATTTCCATGCCTGTAATGGATATTCCTTTTTCCAGGATCCCCATGGACATTGTGGGGCCGTTGGAGAGAAGCAGCACTGGTCACTGATACATTCTCATGCTAAACGATTATGCGACGAGATACCCCTAAGTTTTCCCGTTAAAAAACATTAAAGCCAGACAGATCGCCAACTGTCTTATTCAAATGTTCTCCAGAGTAGGAATACCTAGGGAGATCCTTCCCGACCAAGGCACTAACTTTACTTCCAAGTTTTTAAAGGAGGTGTACAAACTATTGGGAATCACCAGAATTAAAACGACACCTTACCACCCGCACACGGATGGATTGGTGGAACGTTTTAATAAAACTCTAATAGCCATGTTACGAAAATATGTAGGGGAAACAGGAAAAGATTGGGATGTGTGGCTACCATTCTTGTTGTTTGCTTATTGTGAAGTACCTCAAGCATCCACAGGTTATTCACCGTTCGAGTTGCTGTACATTACAGTCCTTTAGCAGACGCTTTTATCCAAAGCGACTTACATTGAAATTTCAGGGGCAGTCCCCCTGGAGCAGCTTAGGGTTAAGTGCCTTGCTCAAGGACACACTAGTGGTGGTGTTCCCAGGTGGGCTAGAACTCATGACTTATTGGTCACCAGGTAGACATTCTACCCACTAGGCCACGACTATCCTCAGCCTTTTGCTGTACGGACATTCGGTGAGGCGACCACTGGATTTACTGAAGGAAGCTTGGGAAGGACCGCAGCCGAAGGACCATTGCACAACCCTGGCCTATGTCCAGCAGATGAGAAAGAGGTTAGTGGAATTGCAAGGTTTAGCTAACAAAAATTTACTGCAGGCACAGCAAGGTCAGAAACGGGGCTACGACTGAGGGGTCAAGCGAAGATCGTTTAAGGAAGGTGAGCAAATCTTATTGCTTTTACCCACTACAGCAAGTAGTTTATTGGCGAAATGGCAGGGGCCCTATACAGTATTAAGTCGGAAAAGTCCGGTAACATATGAAATAGAAATGCCAGACAGAAGAAAGACTTGTAATGTGTTTCACGTTAACCTGTTGCGAAAGTGGTCTGTCAGATCAGATACAGAGGAGCACCTATACCTGAGAGAGGTGGCAGACGAGGAAGAACTGCCAGATCAATACCTGCCCGTACAGGAGAAGCAAGGAGGACCAGACCTGAGTCGCCTGGACTCTGAGCACAGGATGCAGGTGGAGCGAATCATCCCCGAAGGTGTTTTCAGTATAAAACCCGGTTGCACCACGATTATTCAGCATAACATTCGTCTCAGAACTGCTAATCAAGCTCCTATCAGGCAGACTTGTAATTGCATCCTAGCCCAGTTGAGGCCGAGACTAAACCAGGAAATTGACGATTTGCTGGACCTTGGAGTAATCGAACCGTCAGTGAGTGAATGGTGTAGTCCAGTGGTGTTGGTCCCGAAGAAACAGAGTGAGGACTTGAGGTTTTGTGTTAACTTTATTGCATTGAATAAGGTGACTGCATTCGACCCTTATGCAATGCCTAGGGTGGATGACATGATGGAGCGCCTGGGGAAGGCCACCTATTTAACCACGCTTGACCTATGTAAAGGATATTGGCAGGTAACATTGACACCAGAGTCCCGACAGTTTACTGCCTTTAGAGTTCCGAGTGGCCTTTACCAGTTCATCAGGATGCCGTTTGGACTGCATGGAGCACCAGCTACATTCCAGAGACTCGTGGACGAGGTCCTGAAGGGAGCTGAGAATTACGCTGCGGCGTACATAGATGACATCGTCTATAGTGAAACCTGGGAGGAACATGTGAGTAATCTTGCAGATGTGTTCCGACGTATTGAGAAAGCCGGTTTAAAGATTAAGGCGGAAAAATGTCACCTAGCTAAATCCGAAGTACAGTACTTGGGATATGTAATCGGTGGAGGGATAATACGTCTACAGGTGGGGAAGATCCAGGCGATCCAGGGGAGCCCAGTCCCAACCACAGCGCCGAGTGAGATCCTTCATAGGGTTAGTAGGCTGGTACAGGAGATTCATTCCGAACTTTGCAGAGCGATCGGCTGTGCTGAGTGACCTGATGATGAAAGCCAAGCCCACGAGAGTCAAATGGACTCCGGAGTGTGAGAGAGCGTTCCAGGACCTGAAGGACTGCATTGGCAAGGAGCCAGTATTACAGAGCCCGAGATTCGACCTCCCATTTACGGTGCAGACGGACGCATCGGCGGTAAGACTTGGGGCCGTACTGCTACAAGGTGAGGATGGGAATCGCAACCCTCTGCTCTATATCAGCAGGAAATTACTCCCGAGGGAGCCAAACTACTCCACAGTGGAGAAAGAAGCCTTGGCCATCAAATGGGCATTGGAGACACTCAGATATTATCTGATTGGCAAGGACTTCATAATAGAGTCCGATCAACGAGCTTTGCAGTGGATGCACCGAATGAAGGACACCAATGCAAGGATAACCCGGTGGTATTTGTCCCTGCAGCCTTTCCATTTCCAGGTCAGGTAAATTGCTGGAAAGGAAAATGTGGTAGTGGATTATTTGTCTCGTCACTGAAGGTAACGTGTTTAGGAAGGGGGGTGTGTGATGAAGTGGACTAGCTATCGGCTAATTGACCAGCCTATAAAGACGGGCTGGGAACCATCAGGAAGGGAAGGCTCTGGCAGAGTCTCGGGGAGAGGGACGCTGACAGGCTTATGAGATGTTACATGTCGGAACCTTTGTTTAAAGAATAATGGGAAATAAAAACACCCTGCACTTATTTCTTGGTCTCATGTTGCCATGTTACTATGTTTATTGACTGTGACGCCTCCAGCTCGGTCGAATTACCACAGAGTAAAATCCTTAAAGCATTTCTCTTGACAGTAGTGTCCTCTTTGATAGGGTTTGACTAGATATAACATTTACATTTGTCTGATTTGGACGAGGTCCAAGATTCTCCCCTCTCCTGCACCTTCATCTCTGCCTGCCTGTCTGCTCTCTCTCTCTCTCTCTCATGTTGGCCAACTCACTCTCTGTGTTATCTGAAATACACGTACATAGAGGACTAACTCATCTTAAATTGACATTAGAATTTGACTGTTGTGATGTCATTATTCAGTGCTCTTTTTCTCACTCACCTCCATGTCACCTGCTCTCCCCCCCCTGTCGGCACTCTCAAGTTCTAGCTCTCCCTCTCTCTCTTTACACCATCAGACTATCTCTTCCTCTCTCTCTTTACATCCTCAGCTTCTATCTCTCCCTCTCTCTCTTTAAGCCATCAGACTATCTCTCCCTCTCTCTCTTTAAGCCATCAGACTATCTCTCCCTCTCTCTCTTTACACCATCAGACTATCTCTCCCTCTCTCTCTTTAAGCCATCAGGCTCTATCTCTCCCTCTCTCTCTTTACATCCTCAGCTTCTATCTCTCCCTCTCTCTCTTTACTCTGAACGCACCAAAGTGAACATGAAAGAAATATTCTCGGTTAACAAGTGGTGTTTCTTGCCATGATCTTCGGGAATGGATCACTAACATCAGATTTGAATGACAATGAATATTATATCAAGAAACTTTGACTCATCTCTTGTAGTGCTTCTATCATCTAACTGGTACTAATTTTGTCACTGCTCTCCACTTATTTTTTTCTGAGACACAGAATTTTGTCACTGCCACACTTCCTCTTGCTCATGATGACGCTTACTGTGAGTGAGGATGAAAGCTGACTGTAATAAAACTGCTTGCACTTTAAATGAACCACGACTAATAATGCTATTTATCATAACATGATAAGTACGACAATACAGTATACAAATACGCAACAAATGAAAGCTACGATTGTTTGTCTATGTCCTAAATTACACGCAGCGTAACATAATACATTTTCAACGCGCTTCACCGATGCCTTTTTTGTTGCTATGCAACCTACATACCGTCTGTGGTTGTTAGTATGGTAACCATTGCTAGCTAGCTGCTGTTAGTCATAATGAGAAATGAAACATCATATTCATAACTCTGGTAGCAGGATTTGACAACGGTTGTCTAATATAAGTTAAGTCCACAACTATAATACATAAATATAAAAAAAAAATTTAGCTCAAAGATAAGTCACCCAAGTCAGTCACCCATAACTTTATTGTTGAACAAACTTGTTTTAATGTCTGATCATTCATTTGAAAACATTACAAATCTATAACATATCATAGCTATATGACAGAGAGAGCACAGGGCGTCATCGGAGTTACATAGGGCTGCATACACCCTGCAGTTACATATGGCTACATACACCCTGCAGTTACATAGGGCTTCATACACCCTGTAGTTACATAGGGCTAAATACACCCTGTAGTTACATAGGGCTAAATACACCCTACAGTTACATAGGGCTAAATACACCCTACAGTTACATAGGGCTAAATACACCCTGTAGTTACATAGGGCTAAATACACCCTGTAGTTATGGGAAAACTGGGTGCAACGTAGGCCTGCAATATGTCGGCTCAGATTTAGATATCCAAAACAAAAACAAAATGAAAAATATGTCAATCTCATGATCATCTCGAGTCTCCGATTCCACTAAATACATGTATTTTTTGTAAGGTTGGTGACACAACTAGCCTTGTATTCAATTAGTCTTTGGTTGAACCACCCAAAAAAGATCTTTAGCCAACAAGATACCGTTTAGATGGATATAATGGATTTAATGTGCTTAGATAGTTATGTCTGTGTCCCCCCCCAATATATATTATAACTACAGCCCTGACTAGGCCTATTTCATAATAGTCAGGAAATAGAAACTAGATTCATACTTTAGGTTCCTGACATCATTTTGTAAAAACAGGAACATGACATGATTAGCTCGCTCTTTTTATGATGTTTTTATTTTTGTGTCCCCCCGGGATACACAAAGTTGCATGCCTCATGTCTTTAAGACTGTTGCACCTTTCCATTTTTGGTATAGGGTTCAAGGTTAAAATAGTTCATCTTTTGCTGAAGCATATTGCTCTTCAATGTCACTTTTAGTCATTCGGCCAATCAAAATCCAATTTAAAGGTGCAGAATGTTTGAATTTCTAGCAATAAATGAATTTTTTTACGTTTATTACATACCTCCTGGAGGATATCATTAAACCAAATGCTCAGAGAGAAAGTGCGCTATATATGAGCACCCTGGGCCCTGTCTTCAGCTTTTAAAAAATCTAGGGATGCCCGCCTATCCCCAACCAATCAGGAGAGTTTTTGTAAGGGCTACCTGCCTGTCAATCACCTCGCGTGCACACTTCTAGGTAAAATACCTGCTTACAGCGTCACCCTCCAAACAAACTTGTTGTTACAATTCGCTTCGCAGACAAAAGTAGCAGTGGTGTGAACTAGTAGTTGCAAGTTGCATGTCGTCGCAAAAGACTTGGCTGGTCAAATCCTCAAGTGCAGTTTTAGAACGTTAGGAAGTATCGCGCCAGATTTATGTCAAAAAGGCATTATTCGTTTACATGCATACGTTGGATTTGTTGCCTATATACTCGGCAATGTGTAGTAGCTATGGTGCCAATCGGAGCTAAATAAAAACGATTGTCATGCACTAGCTCATACTAATAGGGGAAAGGGGAATACAATTATGAAATTGTTTTTGTTAACGTTAGCTAACTGTATGTCGTTACTATGGAAACGGTAATTTGTGTCTGATCGTTGCTTTGGTGTAAACCACTCAGTTTTAGAGCGTTTACAATCAGACGTTCGGGATTCTTTTGTTTCTCACCTCGGAATCACTGATCAGACATCGCTCTATGCGTTGTTAGTGAGAACCAAAAATATGCACAACATACACATGATTTATGAAACACTGCCTTGCTCAGGCTCATGAAGTCAAGTCAGAGCGCGCACAGGCATGTGTGTGATGGGCCATTGAGAGGGATAGGAAGGACCAAAGACTCTGGAGGTTGGCCTTTTTGAGTGTTATGATTCAAATTCTTGCCATTTTTTCCCCAATTCTCTATACCTACATACTGCACCTTTAAGTTGAGACTGAAACAAATTCACGAACGTCATTTTTGAGTAAAAGCTGACAATGGCTGTCTCCGATTTGTTGTACGATCAAGATTAACTGTGTAATAGCAAAAGAAAAAACAAAAAGCTATAGTAGCTTATGCTAAGTCTAGTGATTGTTAGTGCAAAAGAACAGTCATGTTATTAATACTAGCCACAGCAGCGCAATGACTATTGCATAGCAACTAGATAACACCGCCTCCGCTTTTTTTACAGGCTGGAGAAACCCATTGAAAGCGCACATTTCTATTAAAACCATTCAGCACTTTGCGTTTTAAGCACATTCAGTGTAGTCTACCCCAAGAGAACATTGTAGATTTTTTTTACAAATACCCTTGATTGAACTCAAACGTAATAAATTCTTCATTAGGATACATTTTGAATTTTTGTTCATGTTAACCTTCTTTGAAATTATAAAATTATGAGCTAATTTAGACATTGACAATAGCCACATAGGTACATGTGTTGGTTTTATGTTTTTGTGGGTCCAGTCATAAGAAAGACCTGATTTAAATATAAGTTTAATATATATTAAAATGACCACACCAACCCTCTTGCTAAGCTATCAATAGGTTTCCAAGCAAACGGTTAGCATTAAAACTAAATGAAAAAACATAATTACTCAAAAACAGCCAAAATGGGGGTAAAAACTATGTCAACAACTTGGGACAACTCTGGGAGACATGAAAATAAGTTACAATTTCAATAATAGTGAATAACAGCCTTAATGCTGACAAACACCCAGGGCAAGAAATTCACTTTTAGTTTTAGTGGTGGCAGAAGTTTGCTACCAGTTTTGAAACTTGGAAGAAAATATACTATGTTTGGTAGCATAATGATCCCAATGTTTTTTTAATGTTTGCAAACCTACATATGTCTGTTCTACTATGACAACTCACTGTATGCTGCAACAGTTAGATCATAGTGTCGCGCAAAGCCTCACTTGCCTGTTTGGACGAGCCGCTGCTGTTCAAACGTAAAAAAATGCAATCAAAGGCTATGTTGTATTAAGAACCTGCTGAGCTAGTATATTACTTAAAAAAAAGGATAAATGACATTCTCAATTCTTAAACTGCTTACATACAAAGCAACAGCCTATACACAGAAGAAAAAACATTCTCAAATGTGTCTATGAAAACTGAGCACATTGTGAAAGCGCTGGAACATTGTATATGTTGTTGAGTACTTGAAGTAACCTACAATTCAGTGCTGAAACCTGCGGGCTAAACAACTCCCCTCAGCCCTGGCTGAAGAATGGAAAGAGAATTAGATAACACTTGTACTTACTTTATGTGACAGGTAACTCAATAATCAAGATTCAATAGAAGTCAATTACTAATCAAGATATTGGGTTAGGAATGGTGGCAACCAATTATGTATATTTTTATTTGCTATTTCCAAACTGTTATTTTTATCATTTAGGTTAATATATCTACTGCAGGAATTATGTTCTATCTCTGCGTCTGAATACAGAAGTAGGACAGGTGACTTTAAGTAAGTAAATATAGGTAGGCTCTCTGTAAAACGTCTACAAAAGATAATTAAACTTTTAAGGAACATGAATGATGGTAAATTAATTTAACCAACTGGCAATAGGGTGGTTGACCGATTGTAAAATCGTTCAATGACAAAATGTAAACTAAAAAAACTGACCCAAGAAGATCCCTTAAAGCGATAGTTCACCCATTTTTGATATTTTGATATGTTTTTCATCAGATACCAATGTTGATTTTTAAACTTTTTATCGTCATTTAGCATTTTGCAATCAAACAGCAGAATGTCAAATGAGCTGAGAAAAAGACTTTTGCGTCATTGGGGGTGCTTCCTGAATATTTTTGAACAAACGCCGTTTTCATCCAAAGGATGAAAGTTTGATGTGCACAATGAATTAACTATTTAAATGCCGGTGGTCGGAAAAATAGGTGAATTTCACTTACATTGATCCTTTGACCTGAACTTGTTCAATATACTTACTTATTTAGCCTAGACAACAACAAATATTGTTTAAGAAAGTCGGTGAAATATCCCTTTAACCATGCTAGTATTCCAGTGTGGTAAACATATGAGACAGTTGAGAGGCAAGCATAATGCACTTCAGCGCGTACTTCATACAATATTCAAGATGCATTTAATTTCTTAGGTTCATATTGTATAACAATGGTGTTGACCGCGTTGAAGGGTCAAAGCAAATCGCTAAATTCAGAAAAATTTGAATCTGCGATGAAGAGTTGGCCTATGTGTACGCAATGCAATTTTTCAATCAGAAAGCATTTTTAAGAGCAGTGCAAGCGAGGAGCAATAACATACGGCTTGTTTTTTTTACTTTTCAAACATGACATTTTATTTGCAAGCTAACACTAATATTCAATTGAAAGGTAAAAAAAAACATGCACCATTGATCTGTTGATATTACACACATGCCATTGAGTTCTTTGAGATACACACTAAGAAAGCTTTACTCTGATGTAAATGATATCAATACATCAACCTTCTATAATATTTTACTATATATATATATATATATATATAAATATAGAGTATATATATATACATATACATATATATATATATATATATATATATAGACATATACATATACATATATATATATACATATGTATTATTAATATAATATTACAGCAACTAGAACTCAGGCGTTTGCAGTAAAATAATGACAGTTACAGGGTAATATTTCTCATATACCTACTTTAGGGCTTTTTTATTTTCTTTGTGCAATTCAGTCTATCCGTGTAACACTGAGTCACTCGTTCAACCCTCCTCCAATCCTCTGTCCTCTGCCCGGCTACCCTCCTGTCCCATTATCAGTTCTTTCCCTGTACGCAGCAAAAATGTGCACGTTTCGTGGCAATCTGGAAGCAGGAGTTTGAACCCCAGCAGATGTATAGTAATTTGTGCTAACCTCATGCTCAGTGACAAGATGACATAGAGGTGATTACCTAGACTTTGACAGGATTCTCTGTCACTCATATTTTCTCTCTCATTTTGCTTGCCTAGTTTGTTATCAAACCAATTATTTCAGACTTCCAATATGAGTGACAGAGTGCAAACCCAAAGCCCTGAGGACTTGCACTGTAATGACACAATGGTTAAATTAGTAAAAGATACCATCTAATTAACGCTGCTTGTGTTAAAGCTGTAATCCATGTAAAGTGATTTTAAGTAGGTTTGATCAAGTGTTAATGCTGATTCAACAAATGAAAAAAGGTTAGCCTTGTCGTTTCATAGGGTTGGGATGTAGGGGAGCAGTTTTAAAGCTGAATGGATGAGCAGCTGAGTGTGCATACATGTATTGTAGGCCTGTGCCCGAAAAGGCATTCAATCAATTTTAACAACTAAACGTTAAATGTTCATTGTTTTTTGTTATATGTACCTTCTCAAGATACAACGCGTCAAAGCAGAGCTCAGTTGAACGAGGTAGTCATACGCTGTCCAAGGTGCTGAATAGGGATTGTTTTTGCGCTTTACCGCGCTGCCCTTGCTGACTGCTCCAATTTCGATATAGGCCTGCATAGAGATTTCCCGTGTTTTGTTTCGTTGGATGGCTCTTATATGCAAACTGACTTATATCACCCTTCGTTTTTGAATTTCCGAGGGTATTAAACTTTTACGAGGAGTACTGGTAACAGTGGTGCAGTCCCCTGCCAACATCCCTGTCTCCCTCTCTCGGGACCTCTACAAACACATCAACACAAATACAACCACAAATACACGCACACACACACACACACACACACACACACACACACACACACACACACACACACACACACACACACACACACACACACACACACACACACACACTAACCTGCATGGTCTGTCGATTGTACACCTTAACCACGTGAAAATTAAAACTGTAAATCCCTCTGCGTGGGGCGATGAAATTACTCCTCTCCTCGTCAAAATTCTTACCCACATTAACGAGAACCTTTGATAGAGAAGACAGAAAGAAAGAAACGAGGAGAGACATTATATCCAAACTAACTTTCTCATTGTATGCTTCATAATGTATTTGCGCAAGAAATTCAGTAGGATTTCGCTCCGTGCAATTAATATTTATGGCAGAGTAAGCAACCTTCGAAAAGTTCGTTCAAATACATTTGGATACATTTGTAACATATGACTACTTTTTTTTGTCGTATAGATCCAAGTTGTGGAAGGCAGAACTATTGTGTTTAATGTAATGTCCGTTAAAGTAGGAATTCGACGTTAGCTATGTGGGTAGTGCACGTTACGATCTGGTGTAGGCAGACCATTTAACTATTTAGAGTCACACTACTATTTATATTCAGCAACATGTTCAAAAGCTGAATAGTCGTGGAGTTCACAATTTTTGTAATTTCAAACTGTGCGTTACGCTGTTCTATTTAAGAGTAGGCTTTAACCAAAAATTCCGTTTATATTCTGAACGCATTGTCTTGCCAAATCTGTTGCTGGCACTTTCATGTAGGCTAGACACTAAAACTTGAAAAAAAATTTAAATCAAATATTTTTGTCTTACTTGATCGAAATATATGACCATTGAACGGTTGTTCATCTCTGAAGGCTCATGATTAGTGTTTCTGACTGCGGAGAAAGCCACCTTGGCGCTCCCCGAGCGCACCGATATCCCGAGAGCTGTCCCGGTTGGATCAGAAGTTGGGTTGGAATCACAAACTACCAGACATTTCCCCTCGAGAACAATGGGCTCGGTCTCGTTTTGAGCGCTAGCAACGATTACCAGCCACACGGCTCCCAAGAAAAACGTCAACATAACGCACACTTCAATCTAGACTTCGTTGCTAATCAAGCTGAAAATGAATCAGATGAGGAATAATGAAACTCCCGTTTCTTATATACTCTAAATTAACACTTCTAAATAACTCCAACAAAAAAGAAATCCCCTTGCGTTTGAGGTCTACTTGTTTCTCCCTCCTATTTTCTGTTGATAAAAATCACAATCCCTTTTTCTTAGACGTTTCCTTTAGGTTTTTAACTTCTCTCCGTTTTTCTCAGTTGCGAACTCCCTGTTCTCCAGTGAGTGTTCACTAGGTATTCAAATATGCGGTTTCGAGTGCGGTGCTGGGCCCTTGTCAAGTCGCGGCTCGATAGAATACATAGCGCGGGGTCCGTCTGCTTTCGCGCTGAATTATTGATATATGAGATATTAGACTCAAACACAAAAGGCTCGGACGAGCACGGAGCTCCCGCCCCGCTCGTTTCTGCAGACCCCTCCCACCGGACTACGGATTAGTGTGCGCATCTCCACATTTTCCAATCGCAATGCACCGATCCGCTATTCTTCCCCTCCATTTTTACACTTGTCCTCGCGCATTTGTATTGTTTTTCGTTGCACTGTACAAGTAAGCAATCTCACAGGTGGAATCGGCTGCAACATACCGAAGATGCAACGCCATGGTAAAATGCCTTTGCCACATCTTCAGTCCAGAAATACATAAAAAATACAAAACTTTAGCCTGAATGGAGGTGTATTACTGGACTAATTTTACGTAACTGAGCGGGTACATTTTTTCTTTTCCCCCCTCAATTAGCAGTAGAATGTTAAGTCAACATCTGGATGAAGTTTGATGTTGGCAAAGATGGACACGGCAAAGTCAGTCTGTTTAATAGGGCCAAACTTTAATTTGGAGACCAAGACGTTTACTGAGGCTTAGAGATCTAACGTGCCCGACTTCATTGTTTAGGATCATTGGACAAATGAGGGACGTTAATGACGCACGGTTTGGTCATACCAAGGCAACTTTCTTTTACAATAAACAAGTGATCCAATGCCATGATGAGGCACATCTCTCCACTCAGTTTATTACAGAATTACAAAGGGATATAATTCGTGGAATAATAGTAAAAATACTTTTTTAGTTACTATGTTTGTTATATGTTTTGGTTACAACTAGATTACTGAACAGTAATTGAAATAGTGATGAGCACGTGGAGGACTAATCTTCTATGAACTCTTGGCTTACTCTTATTCCACAGCCACATCTCCAAAGCTTTTTTTCATATCAGTAGGAATATATCCTTCCCCTCATGGGCACAGGAAGAACCAAAGTGAAGATGTTCTGGATGACGCTGACTAATGGGCCTTGTATGCCACAGTACAGAAGGGGGCGGCCTGTCTGTCAATCCCTATTACAGCACCAGAGGTGAAACTAAGCCTATTGTTTCAGGTAGGCCTCTGTCTCAAGTGCAACCAGTGACACAATCAAACTGCCCTGTGTGTGCGTGTGTGTTTGCAGGGAATAGATTGTTGTGTGTGTTTGCAGGGAATAGATTGTTGTGTGTGTTTCTGATCATGAAAGTCCCTATCCTGACCATTAGGTTAAAGGGGTGTTTTTAAGCTGTGTCTGTCTGTCTTGTGATCAATTCCGTCAATTTTATAATTTTTATGGAAAAAAAGATAGACAAATAAATGCAATAAAGGTATATGAGAGCCTAGCAATTTTGGCTGCGATGAAATGGCAACACAAAGACTCATGAAAACAGAACAGTATATGTCTTGTTTATCCAGCAGCTGTAAGTTGATTATTGAAGTGATGAGTTTAACAAATCAATGCTTATATATGAATAGTTCATAGATAGGGGTTGTAACCCCAAGAAACACCAAGGGGCCTACATAATGTACTTAAACCTACTTGAATACCGGCACTTTTTTCCCAGCTTTTGTAAATTGGCAATATGCCTTCAAAGTTGTTTATGTGAAGTTCTGCACCAGTAATAAGCTAAGTGTGATCATGATGGGCCATTTCCTGCTTCCAAGACGTAAAATAGGTAATGGAGGTGTGAAGATATCTGGAAAGTGTCAAAAATATCAGAAGCCAAAAGAACATTTGACTGGAGAAATCTATCACCCCACTATTTACTGCAAAATAACACACCCACACCAACCATGTTCTCAGAGGCCGTTGGCAGTCTTCCACAACCAACATACACACATGAAGTGGTGAACATAGACTGGCCCGGGTTAGCAGAGCATCGTATGTGAATGTGTCATCTAGTGACGGGTAGTTATCCCTTAGGGGTCTTCCTGTCGCATGCCACATGTTAGCCGTCTGGTTGCGTCACATCGCTGCCTCAGGTGCTCTCGTCGCATCACAGAACAGAAAGAAACAAATCTTCTCTTCCACTCTGGTCTGCTTCTCTACTGCTTTCCTCCGCCTCGACGGCTCTGTTTGTTTGTGTTTCTGTCTTTACTTTGTGTTTCTGTCTTTACTCTGTTTGTGTTTCTGTCTTTACTCTGTTTGTGTTTCTAAATTTACTCTGTTTGTGTTTCTGTCTTTACTCTGTTTGTGTTTCTAAATTTACTCTGTGTTTCTGTCTTTACTCTGTGTTTCTGTCTTTGCTCTGTTTGTGTTTCTGACTTTACTCTGTTTGTGTTTCTGTCTTTACTCTGTTTGTGTTTCTGACTCTTTACTGACTGTTTGTGTTTCTGTCTTTACCCTGTCTGACTTTACTCTGTTTGTCTTTACTCTGTTTCTGTCTTTAACTCTGTTCTGTCTTTACTCTGTTTGTGTTTCTGACTTTACTCTGTTTGTGTTTCTGTCTTTACTCTGTTTGTGTTTCTAAATTTACTCTGTTTGTGTTTCTGTCTTTACTCTGTGTTTCTGTCTTTGCTCTGTTTGTGTTTCTGACTTTACTCTGTATGTTTGTGTTTCTGACTTTACTCTGTTTGTGTTTCTGACTTTACTCTGTATGTTTGTGTTTCTGACTTTACTCTGTTTGTGTTTCTGTCTTTACTCTGTTTGTGTTTCTGTCTTTACTCTGTTTGTGTTTCTGTCTTTACTCTGTTTGTGTTTCTGTCTTTACTCTGTGTTTCTGTCTTTGCTCTGTTTGTGTTTCTGACTTTACTCTGTTTGTGTTTCTGTCTTTACTCTGTTTGTGTTTCTGTCTTTACTCTGTGTTTCTGTCTTTACTCTGTTTGTGTTATCTGTCTTTACTCTGTATGTTTGTGTTATCTGTCTTTACTCTGTATGTTTGTGTTTCTGACTTTACTCTGTTTGTGTTTCTGTCTTTACTCTGTTTGTGTTTCTGTCTTTACTCTGTTTGTGTTTCTGTCTTTACTCTGTTTGTGTTTCTGTCTTTACTCTGTTTGTGTTTCTGTCTTTACTCTGTTTGTGTTTCTGTCTTTACTCTGTTTGTGTTTCTGTCTTTACTCTGTTTGTGTTTCTGTCTTTACTCTGTTTGTGTTTCTGTCTTTACTCTGTTTGTGTTTCTGTCTTTACTCTGTATGTTTGTGTTTCTGTCTTTACTCTGTTTGTGTTTCTGTCTTTACTCTGTTTGTGTTTCTGTCTTTACTCTGTATGTGTTTCTGTCTTTACTCTGTATGTTTGTGTTTCTGTCTTTACTCTGTGTTTCTGTCTTTACTCTGTATGTTTGTGTTTCTGTCTTTACTCTGTATGTTTGGTGTTCCTCCCTATTTTTCGGTTTAATTGTGGCAGTTAATAAACTGTTTCACAGTTTTTATTTATTTTGTGCCATGTCAGTTATCAAACACTAAATGAGGAATTGGATGACTATTTGTGACAGACATTTCTCGATGAATAGGCACAAACATCTCAGCATGCATAGAAAAATCTAGAAACATACAGTGGCTCATTGGTAGCTTCTTATGCATGACATTTCAAACTGATAAAAGCAAGTGTTCATCTTAAGTATACTGAATTATGGTCTTTTTGGTTATCAGTATTCCAAAACAGAAATATTTGCTTGTAGGATTTTTGTCAGATTGATGACAGCCCAGCAATTGAGTGACTGCAATAATGCCTCTTAACAAAGCCATTCTGTTTATTAATCACACTCATCGCAGATTGAGAACTAATTTAAAGGTTATTCCCCTGCAGTTCAATTTAATTTAAATACTGCCCGACTATTTATAGACACATTTCTGAACTGAACTGCCATTGATTAGCTTAGTTACTATTTAAATGTCCAGCAGATTGGCTATACTAATGTAATCAGGTATTTAAAGCCGTGTTCAATGTAATTCAGGTTGAAAGACCGTTTCCCCTCTCCCCTACAGAATACTCCTACAGTATATGTCCTGTAAGTGGTGCAACAAAGCCAGTATAAGGATTCGTTTGGCCGTTTGAGATAAGTTTCATAAGCATGTTGAAACGAATAAAGAAGACCAAGAAAGGGCCCAAAGGGGCTGGCAGAGCCAGGTAAACGAAACTTTTTTTCCAATTCATTTTGTTTAGTTGCTGACTCTATAGCATATTTTTTGGGGTAAACGCACAAAAGCTAAATACACACATTTTCACGCCTAACTATTCATGCAGTGATAGTGCTTTTAAATGTATTCTAAGTACATGACATCAAACCTGAAAGAAAGCTTCTAAGCCATTATGAAAATAGCTGCCCAAATTGCTAGAAGTTCACAAGGGTTCACTCCCCTAGACCAAGTTTTGTTAATACAATATAGATGAGCCGGATTTGAGCATTTTCGTTTAATGTTAGATATTTCCTAAGCTTTTAGTTTTAGTAATTTGTTTAAACCCGCAGGACGTTCTCTTTTAATTTTGAACGTTTGTATGTGTTTTAATGATTTGCCTTCTTAAAAGTAACCTACATGTAACAAAAGATTAAACCGTTGTCTTTTTAACCCTCGATGATTCACGGTCATTGAGCTGTGATAAAATGAATCAGGTCTTTTACATATGGCTAACAATAACCTGCTGTTATGTTTACATGTGGCTAACAATAACCTGCTGTTATGATTACATGTGGCTAACAATAACCTGCTGTTATGTTTACATGTGGCTAACAATAACCTGCTGTTATGTTTACATGTGGCTAACAATAACCTGCTGTTATGTTTACATGTGGCTAACAATAACCTGCTGTTATGAGAAAACTGGGTGAAACCACCGTACCTTTTAGGCTTATAGATATCCAAAACCATGACCAAAGCAAGATCCAATGTGTATCAATCTCATGGTAAGAGTCTACCAATTCCACTGCATTTGTTTTTTGTAAGCGCAAGGCACACTGAGACAGCACAAAAATAGTCTGAGTGGTCGTTTTGATTTCATCTGGCTATCGATGAGAAATACGTAAACCACCTTTATGAGAAATGTCACAATTTCTGTGTTTGATACCCCTGTGATCAATAAAAGCTGAACTTTAAAACAAGGCCCATATTGAAATAATGGGGCTGCTATTTATTGGCCGGGCAGCACTAGATGTCATGTTACAGGGGGTCTGCAGGTTTTAGGAAGTCAAATTTAACAACACAATTATGTGCAAAGTCAAAAACTGCATTCCAACCAATATAATCAGTTAATTCACCTCCAAGCAATAGGGTACTATTTTTGCAATGTTAGTCTAAAAATACATAACTAAATTCAACAAGCAATAACTGAATCATTTTAAGTGTCAAAATATGAACGTGTTTTTTTATCTTTTTTTTTTAAGAAGGGAGGGATAACCCAGTTTCAAGGCACAGTATTGGATGTCCGGACGCGATCCTCGCCTTGACGTCGCTTTGATTTGCATATTACTGAAGCTTTCTCATACTCCTTTTCTACTAAGGCAGTTCCAGGGCTGGTTACCAGCCAGAGCCTAATCTCAAACCCATTCTTCGAAGAAGAAAAAAAAAAACGGGTTGCAGGCCCCAACTCTTTATTGGTCTAAGACCAAGCGTGTCAGGTTGGGGGCAGGATTGTCGTGACTAACAAGACCAACTAAACTAAGTTAATCTCGCAGCAAGGAATGAACCATCGCCAGCTAACAGCTTTTAGTCTTTTTTATAACGCAAAATATATTGTAGTAAGTTATAGAAACAAAATCCAATTTATGCTCTAGTCGCAGGATTTGACGTTACTCATGATCTACCACATAATTCTCCCTGGCCGATCTAGCATTAGTAGGGACGCACCAATTGTGAAATTTTAGGCCGATAGCGATACCGATGCAGATCTTTAAAATAACTTTGGCCAATAGCCGATGCCGAAGATTTCAGGCCTTTTATGTTTTTTTTATTTATTTCCCCTTTAGTGCCAGGGAAACAACGAAATCTTCATAATGATGAAACATAAACATCGGCAACTACCATCGATGAATGCCATCTTATTTGCAGATAGGCCGATAGCAGTCAACAAGGTCAATATCGGCCGATACCTATGTACGGCCGATACATCGGTGCATCCCTAAACATT
This sequence comes from Galaxias olidus, assembly GCA_026901105.3. Lineage (NCBI taxonomy): Eukaryota > Metazoa > Chordata > Actinopteri > Galaxiiformes > Galaxiidae > Galaxias > Galaxias olidus. Next base: position 25,482 of record JAPMUY010006777.1, on the reverse strand, counting down.
AATCAAATCAAATCATCATCTTCATCCGCTTTGTCCGGGGTCGGGTCGCAGAGGTAGCAGTTCCAGCAGGGCATCCCAAACTTCCCTTTCCCGGGCCACATTTACCAGCTCTGACTGGGGGATTCCAAGGCGTTCCCAGGCCAGTGTGGAGATATAATCCCTCCACCTGGTCCTAGGTCTGCCCCGCGGCCTCCGCCCAGCTGGACGTGCCTGGAACACCTCCCTAGGGAGGCGGCCAGGTGGCATCCTTACTAGATGCCCGAACCACCTCAACTGGCTCCTTTCTACGCTAAGAAGCAGCGGCTCTACTCCGAGTCCCTCACGAATGGCTGAACTTCTCACCCTATCCCTAAGGGAGATGCCAGCCACCCTCCGGAGGAAACTCATTTCCGCCGCTTGTATCCGCGATCTCGTTCTTTCGGTCATGACCCACCCTTCATGACCATAGGTGAGAGTAGGAACAAAGATAGACCGGTAGATTGAGAGCTTTGCCTTCTGGCTCAGCGCTCTCTTCGTCACAACGGTGCGATAAAGCGACTGCAATACCGCACCCGCTGCTCCAATTCTCCAGCCCATCTCTCGTTCCATTTTCCCCTCACTCGAGAACAAGACCCCGAGATACTTGAACTCCTTCACTTGGGGTACAGAATCATTCCCTACTTGGAGTAGACAATCCATCGGTTTCCTGCTGAGAACCATGGCCTCAGATTTGGAGGTGCTGATCCTCATCCCAGCCGCTTCACACTCTGCTGCGAACCCATCCAATGAGTGCTGCAGGTCGCAGACCGATGGTGCCATCAAGACCACATCATCTGCAAAAAGCAGTGATGCAATCCTCAGCCCACCAACCCGCAGCCCCCCTCCCCCGCGGCTACGCCGTGAGATCCTGCCCATGAATATCACAAACAGGATAGGTGACAAAGCGCAGCCTTGGAGGAGGCCAACCCTCACCGGAAACGAGTCCGACTTACTGCCGAGAACCCGGACACAGCTCTCGCTTTGGGAGTACAGAGATTGGATGGCCCTGAGTAGAGACCCCGTCACCCCATACTCTCGCAGCACCTCCCACAGTATCTCCCGGGGAACCCGATCATACGCCTTCTTCAAATCCACAAAACACGTGTAGACCGGATTGGCATACTGCCAGGCCCCCTCAAAGATCCTCGCCAGGGTAAAAAGCTGGTCCGTTGTTCCACGACCAGGCCGGAAACCGCATTGTTCCTCCTCAATCCAAGGTTCGACTATCGGTCGAACCCTCCTTTCCAGCACCCTGGAGTATACTTTCCCGGGGAGGCTGAGTAATGTGATGCCTCTGTAGTTGGCACACACTCTCCGGTCCCCCTTTTTGAACAGGGGAACCACCACCCCGGTCTGCCACTCCTTAGGTACTGTCCCCGACTTCCACGCAATGTTGATAAGACGTGTCATCCATGACAGTCCCTCAATGCCCAGAGCCTTCAGCATTTCTGGGCGGATCTCATCAACCCCTGGGGCTTTGCCACTGTGGAGTTGTTTGACTACCTCAGTGACCTCCGCCAGGGAGATTGATGCTGATCCCCCATCATCCTCCAGCTCTGCCTCTACTATAGAAGGTGGGTTTGTCGGGTTCAGGAGTTCCTCAAAGTGTTCCTTCCACCTCCCAATCACCTTGTCAGTTGAGGTCAACAACGTCCCATCCTTACTGTATACAGCTTGGATGGTTCCCTGCTTTTCCCTCCTGAGGTGTCGGATGTTCTTCCAGAACCACTTTGGTGCCAACCGAAAGTCCTTCTCCATGGTTTCTCCGAACTCCTCCCACACCCGCTGCTTTGCCTCTGCCACGGCCGAGGCTGCAGTCCTTCGGGCCTGTCGGTACCTTGCAACTGCCTCCGGAGTCTCCCGGGATAACATATTCCCGGAAGGCCTCCTTCTTCAATCGGACGGCTCCCCTGACCACCGGTGTCCACCAGGATGTTCGAGGGTTACCGCCCCTTGAGGCACCTAAGACCTTGAGACCACAGCTCTCAGACGCAGCTTTAGCAATGGAGGCTTTGAACATCGCCCACTCCGGTTCAATGCCCCCAGCCTCCACAGGGATGCCAGAGAAGCCCCGCCGGAGGTGTGAGTTGAAGGCCTCCCGGACCGGGGACTCCTTCAGACGTTCCCAGTTCACCCGCACTACACGTTTGGGCTTACCAGGTCTGTCCAGAGGCTTACCCCGCCACCTGACCCAACTCACCACCAGATGGTGATCAGTTGACAGCTCCGCCCCCCTCTTCACCCGAGTGTCCAAAACATATGGCCTCAGGTCCGATGATACGATAACAAAATCGATCATCGACCTTCTGCCTAGGGTGCTCTGGTACCAGGTACACTTATGAGCATCCTTATGATCGAACATAGTGTTTGTTATGGCCATTCCATGACTAGCACAGAAGTCCGGTAACAAGCCACCACTCAGGTTCAGACCAGGGAGGCCGTTCCTCCAAGTGTCTCCATCATTGCCCACATGTGCGTTGAAGTCCCCCAGCAAGACTACAGAGTCCACCTCAGGAGCCCCATACAAGGCTCCATCCAGGGTCTCCAAAAAGGCCGAATACTCCGAACTGCTGTTCGGTGCATAGGCACAGACAACAGTCAGTTTCCCCCCCCCCCCCCCCATGACCCGCAGGCGTAGGGAGGCGAACCTCTCGTCCACTGGGGTGAACTCCAACATAGAGGCACTTAGCCGGGGACTTGTGAGTATCCCCACACCAGCCTTGCACCTCACACGCTGGGGAACTCCGGAGAAGAATAGAGTCCAAACCCTATCCAGGAGTGAGGTTCCAGAGCCGAGGCTGTGCGTAGAGGTAAGCCCCACCAGATCCAGCTGGTAACGCTCCACCTCCCGCACAAGCTCCGGCTCCTTCCCTCCCAGAGAGGTGACGTTCCACGTCCCCAAAGCCAGCCTCTGCCACCCGGGTCCGATCCGTCGAAAACCTCTGCCTTCACTGCCACTTTTCTGGCAGCGCACCCGACCCCCTTGGTTTTTCCCGCGGGTGGTGAATCAAATCAAATACATTTTATTTCTATAGCACATTTCATATGAGGTGATTCAACAATGATAATTCAATTCAACAATGATAATTCATAATAATAATTCATTGGATTTCGTGCTTTTCTCAGGACTCAAAGCACTTTTACAAATTGGTTGCCAATTCGTGAGCTTAGAGTTATAGGATTCCATCTCCATTTTCGTCGAAAATTAGTTTTGCACATTTTTGATATTTGGGTGTTTATTAATACCTGTTTTTGTTTTGTTTTTTAAATATCGTAAATCAAAAAATAAAAAGGCTCCATCTCCAAAAACACACACCAAGTTGTAATTACAAGGTTCCATCTCCGCAACCCAATAATAAACCTTGATTTTTGTGCATTAGATGACGAACGGCCAATCAGAAATCGCCTCTTAGACATCTTCTTCAGGAGAAGAATCAATATTGGAGAATGGAGCGCAATTTTAAATTTGTTGACATCAACATCAGTGAAAGCAGCAGTTACGGTTAAATGAATCACAATCCCCGCCTTATTACATGGTAATACGCCATTTCCCTCATTGTTTTCAACATTATAAGCTAGCTAACCGAAATAACGTGAAACGTTATCCATATAATTTATCACGTTATAACGTGATAAAACAATAAGTTATCATGTAATGTGAAAAATGTTATGTTTTAACATGAAAAACATATTGTTATAACAATAAGCAAGACAAACCCAACAGCTACAGTGTAGTAAACGGCAGCTGTATTCACGCAGCAGTAGAGAAATTATGTATCGTTTTGAAACTGTTGATCTGAGTCATTCCAGAGTAATACTTCGTTTTACAAAATAGAAGTGTTTATATCTACAGATCTCTTGCTAATTTTAAGTTAGCTTCCAAAGAACATAGGTTTTGTTGTTATACGAAAAAATCCTCAACTTTAGGTAGTTTAATAAAACAATACATCATCATCATCATCATCATAAAACAATACATGTTTATTTAATATCCAACGATTGATGGACTGGTTTAAGAATATATCCTTAAATCACTGATAATTCCAGCTTTCCATATTTCTATTGTTAATAACAAAATTTTGTCAATTCAAAACGCCTCTGTGTGGTGGTCAACGCTGGGCTTGGTCATAATAATCTATTTTCTGTGTCAAACGGGCACGAAAAAGTCCAGCACTCCTAGTCTTCAAATGAATTTGCCTCAGTGTTCCCATTATTTTTGACGGTAAAACTTTGATTATTTTTGAAGTAAACCCCTGTCCGGACATGACCTCACGGTGACTAACCAATCAGTAAAAAATATATATATTTAAAATATGTGTCATGTACTTTACTTGAATCGCTACTAACTTTAATCAAATAGTTCCATCGTGGCCTTTCAACTGTGACTAGACCGAGGTCTCTTGAAAATATTCAGCAAAAAAAGTACACGTTTTTCGAAGGCAAAAAAAGATCTGCTCCCTCAAAGTTTTCAGTGCCTTCACTCAGCTTCACTTCGTCAGGACAGCGGTAAAACAGACGTCATTCTCTACCATAGCTTGCTAGCAAGTTTCTGTTTAGATTTCAGTCGCATTGATTGAAATCCATAAAGCGAGACATATTTTAATTGTTTTATGTATAGTTATGTCAGTCAGTTTGGCTACTATTGCAGAGGCCTATAACACATTGAATTTGAACTTTAGCTATGCCGATTGATTGTGAATGTAAGTGATGCTCTTGGTAACGTTATCTGTACCAAGATAAAAGGCAACCTAGTTGTTGCATTCTTGAGCGGGATAATTTTCAGTAGGCCTATCAAGGCAATTAAGAATATATTAATGATCCTAGCAGATTTGAAAAACTTTTCATATTTAAAATACATTTGCTAATGAAGAACTATGCATGATAAGAGTTTGAGGTATCATATCAATTGCTGTGAGAAAATCTGGACATTTCCTTTCATCTTTTGTATTCCTGTATGTCCACCGAAGCATTGGTTTCCTTAAAGATTGCGTTGAGTGGCATGTCCAGTATTTGTGACCACGGATGCGTACATGAAAAATCAGTGCATCAAGAAAACAAGAAAACCTATTTATTAGTCAGATGGTTTATTGTCTTGTTTAGGTTTGCAGAGCAGACTACAGAAATGAGCAGATCGGCTACTCGTAGACAGCTAAAAATACAAGATCAATACAATACAAGAACATCATCGTCATTATAAATGAAATATAGGCCTATAATATAGGAGTTTGTTGGGTAGAGAGTGGTGACTTGCAAGCACGAATGGGCGAGAACTGTGGGGGAGGCAAGGAAAATGATAGTATTTCAACGAGAGAATATGCCTGTTAATTGCAGCTTTATAGGCTAAATAAGCAGATTATGTACAAATAATATTGAGCAATGATCTTGCAATGGGATCTATATTTTACGGAGATAGTTCTGACTGAAATGTATTTTCGACACGGTGATTATCTGGCACTGTTTATGGTGTACAAATGCAATTGCAAGCAGTAGGCTGTCGTTTGGAGCCGTAATTTTTTATTGTTTAGGACCGCGTCTTGAAAAAGCTAAAACGATGATCCGTTCACGGTTTTCAGAGAACACGTTTTTAATATTGTAGCCTTAATTTAGGTAAACAACCATATAACTGTAAAGGCAGTGAGTTTTTTAAAGTATTTGTAGCAACATATGCATTATGTGTCCCACGATAAAGATGTAAACTAAGGTCAAAGTTGCCCATAGGAGGTTTGAGCTTTTTGAAGACGGCGCTTGGCTACAAGGAAGTATCAACTCAGTAAAATTGAAAACCTTTAGTAAGTAACATAAATTCGGAGCATTCTCTGTTTAATCACTTGATTTAAAAAAACTGAAAACGCATTGGTCCTGCCTACAATAAGTCATCACGATAAAACGTGAAATGATCATGTTATAATGTGAAAAACATGTTGTTATAACCGTAGACTTATCACGTGATACAGATTTAATTTTTCTTGCGTGGCAGCAATATGCTGCTGTACTAACCAGATTGTTAGCGCCAAGTTAGTTGTCAAGATAGCTATGCCGCCAGCCACTAAGCTAGCTGGAAAATGTTCTCACAATGTCTTTGCAACCGTTTTTATCTTACGGTAAACTATCATCAATAATCCTCAAACAATCAAAAACAACCATATACTAACCCATAGTACAAAACATTGTCCAAAACATTGTAGATCTTTTCAGATTACGAGGTACATAATTCCATCTAACGTTAGATTCTAACTGAAACCTACCCCCATAGTTAGGACATCCAACTAACTTTTGGTTGATTTGTGTTTTGTTTTAGGAATGTAGAACATGAATCAGACACTGGGGAGGGCAGCAAAAGAGAGTGTAACATCCCGTCAAGTTTGTTAAGTCTCTTTACTTCCTGCCATTGTGTGTTTTCCCGCCAGTGTGATTGTCAGACCCTTCCCTGATTGTTGCCACCTGTGTCCCCTTACCAAAAAGAAGTTTACTCAAGTGTGATATTAGTAAACTTATTCTAAACTAAAAATAAGAGAGTATGCTTTCAGTTTACTTTTATATACTTATCGGAGTTCATTCTTACCAAATTATACTTAAGTATACTTGGCTTAGTATACAGAAAAGTCTAAATATGTACTAGTATAAAAACTAGTAGACTTATAGTTTACTGAGAGTATACTTAAAAGTGCACTTCCATAAACGTAAAGTGGGCTAGAAGTATATAACTAGTAAGCTGTTGTTACTTCTCACCAACTAAGCCACGGTCATCACTCAGAGTTAAATATCTGGACGTTGTTCATTTAAATATATTTGCATATATCCCAGCAAGCTCTTCGATGTAATACTAATAATAATTAAATTTATTTGGATTGCGATTTACGTTCCAAGAACAATCTCAAAACGATACAATACTGCTTAAACGTACGTAGTAAAAGATATAACGCATATGCATTTTTTTATTTAGCAACCTTGACTCTGAACATCGTACTCATTAATAAACACCCCTTCAGTTATTTCAAACCTGCGTTGTCTGCTATGCCTGGACTTTGTCGACTATAGCACATGACCTATCAAGTACAGGGATAAAATGGGTAGACTGCATAAGTTGATATCTACTGTAACTGTTGGCCCAGTATTACTTAAAGGAAGCTAATGTTTATAGTATAAAAACTAGTAGACTTATAGTTTACTGAGGGTATACTTAAAAGTGCACTTCCATAAACCTGAAAAGAAGTATATAACTAATAAGCTTACAGTATACCTATAAGTTCACTTGTAGTATACTTTAAAGCTTACTACTGTTTCACTAGAAGTATACTTAAAAGTGGGCCAATTTAGAAGTACTAAAACAGTACACTGCAAGTACACTACTTTGTGTATTGATGTTAGTATACTTACTACATAAAGTATACTTGAGAAATATACTTGAAGTTCACTTAAGTTTACTTGATAAAATTTACTTGAAGTATACTTCTTTTTGGTAAGGGTCTCCTTATCTCATGTATAAGTAGTCCTCGTCTCCCTTTGTCCTGTGTCAGTTTGTCTTGTTCCATGTCACGTCAAGAGAGCCAGCGTCACCCAAGCCTTGAATTATTTTGTAAGAATCAAGTTTGTTTAGTTTTGTTTTGCTTATGCCATTGCCAAGTTTTCTTCTACATAGAGTGAATTTTTGTTGTACTTTGTTTTCTTATTCAGTAAAGACTTTTTATTTCTAAGCGTTTTTTGTGTCGAGTTGTGCATTTGAGTCCAACTCCTTGTGTCACGTTCTTAACAGAGAGACAGATGGAGGTTATGGTGAAGGTCAATAAAGGACAAGGAAGGAGCTTTGAAAGGAAGAGAAGTAGAGAGTTGAGGAGAGGCTAAAAGAGTCAGAGGAACAGAGAGACTGAGGAATGCATTGTGAAAGTGGAGAATAGAACTGTGACCCGACTATTACCTACCTACCCCTTGGCCTGATGAATGGCCAGGTGTAGAATACCTCACAGTAATATTCTCTATTCTGTAATTATTTTGGGCCTGCTCTTGGTGTTGGCCTATACGGTAACCTTCATCACTACAGTGTGACTTGTACAAGTCAAACATTTTGGCCACAGTGCGTATTGGCTCAAGGTACTGTTTCTGTGAGAGGGCACGGCCGTAATGAGACTCAACTGCTGGGAAAGACTTGATATGGGTCCACACCTGCTCTTTCTGTTGTCAGTTATATTAATGTTTAAATTAATCTTTTTAAATGTTTGGCAATAAATTAAATAATATCTATTTGAAGCAAATATTCATACAATATTATTTAAATGTCTTATTATATACTGTATAAACCAAATATCTATATATTTTAACTCATTCACAAACATTGTATGTGTTAAAACAATCTCTAGATGATAAATAGAGGGTAGTTTTACTTTAGAACTGATGGTCTTAACATGCTAAAGTGGAGGTGGAACCTTATAATTCTGAGATGGATTTGAGCAGCTCTAAAAATCAAATTTCCAAATGTTTCAGATTTTTTTCATTTCATTTCGTAATTAAATGACAATAGGATAGTGGACTTAATTACCCATAAAAGTTGAATTAACTACATTCCAGTTTTGCCAGCTAATATGTGAAAACTTTGATCCTCAATATCTCTTAAGTAGCCTAAACGGAAATGGAACCTTATAACTCTCAGCTCACGAATTAGGAACACACAATGAATGTACGGACAGACAGACAGCTATCGCTCACAACAATCAGTCTGGGTGATACTATGGCAGCCAATTTTCGCCAAACTTGCTCACCCAACATATTGCAACAGACTTTTGCACTGACAGATTAGACACACATAGACACTGACGGCAGTGCATAGTCAGATGTCACGAGAATTGATACCAAAATTCTAAAAACGTGATGGTACTCGTTTTCTACAGTACCAAAGGTACCAGCTGCAATTCAAAAAGATGTTATGTAAGCAAACAAACACAACCGGGTACTGCAGTTGAAAGGATGTGCCACCATTAAAAGATTATTGTTTGGAAACAATATCGCTTGTTTTAAACAATTGAATTGTCACTGTTCTTTTTTTGTAATGTTAATTGTTGTTTCTTTTTATTTATTTTCTTGCTTGAAGGCAACATGCCACTGTTTTTTGTAATGTTTTTATAAAGGAGGGTACGTTGAAGTATATGGGATTTAATTTATTGTTTAGTTTTTTACCATGATATCGAATTTGGTATCGAGAATCATGGAATTTCACTGGTATTGGTATCTACTACAAAATTTCTGGTATTGTGACATTCTTAGATAGGAGTATTAACCCATGTTTTGTGTATGTGGGAGGAAACCGGAGCACCTAGTGGAAATCTACGCAAACACGGGGAGAACATGCAAACTCCACACTAAAAGGCCCTTGGGTCAGCCGGTGTTCAAACCAAGGACCTTCTTGCTGTGAGGCCACAGTGCTAATCCCTAAACCACTGTGCTCCCAGACAAATATATTTTATACAAGTCAAGCAGAAACATACAAGGACGAGAACAAAAGACCATTTAAAGAAACAAGAAAGAAAATCAAATTGCTAAGAATTAACAGTTTAGAAAACTTTTTGTCACTAGTACCATGATGGAGATTAGTTACTTCTCCCAGTCTACGGCTCGCATACTTCACTCAGTTAAACCTCTACTTAACCTTTTTGTGGCTAAAACCACGACGGAGATGAATGACTTCTCCAAGTATGCGTCTTGCATGCTGCACCCTTGGCACTGGACCACGAGCTACCACAGCCCCCAGAGATTGGTTAATTCTCCAGATACTTCTAGGTTTCTGGCCTGTAAAGAGACAAAACTCCCTTGGGGTGAAGTATTCCCACTAATATGCAATAGAGAACAAATATGTTTTTAATCTGGATTTAAAAGTAGTCAGGCTTGGAACGAAGTTGTAAGTTGATTCCAGCTCTTTGTTGCACAGTAGCTAAACGCTGCTTCGCCTTTTTGGGTTTTAACTCTGGAGACGGTTAGCAGACCTGTTCCAAGTCACCCACAACTTTAACAAAGAGCTGCATTCTTTGCCAGCCAGGCTGTTGAGGTTTTTCAGAATGCTTGTCAGGTTTCTTCACGTTCCTGTCACACTTCCTGTTTGCCTTGGGTACAGCACGCTGGTGTCATGCTGCCGCTTCTCCCCTGGCACCTGTGTTTTTCTGTTTGTTTTTCTTCAGTTTTTTGTAAGTTTTCCCTGACCTGTTGGCACTTTCTCTATTTCTTCCGATTCAATATTCACTATGGACTACAAAAATCACCTTCAACCTTACCGTACTACCTTCAGAATTTACTGTCATCTTGTCGATTATTCTGGAGCTCCGGCCTGATGTAGATAACTCGGTGCCCCTCCTCCGTGTTTACTGACTGGGTGTATGGTATCGCTCTGTTATACTCTGCTGTGGTCTCTCTGGCTCCCGCTTGGTAAGCCTCAACTGATTTATTAGGCTGGAGAGTCCCTGGACGTCATCGCTCTGAGTGAGTTTTCACTTTCTCAGTGTTTTGATTTCTTGGTCGGAAGGGCTGTGCACTAATGTGGTTTCTTGCCAGCGCTAGCTTGGTTCAGGGCTGGTGGGTGGCGTCAGTGTTTTCTACTAACCACCACTACATTTGTAAGCCTGGTCTAACTGGCCGAGGGGGTGGTCTGGCTGTCATTTACAATACAATTACTGTCATTAACCCTCATCTCTGTCAAATATTTCTAATATACTGCATTTAAAGCCTGTTATTCAACTGTAATAATTGTTCTTTACCATTCACCCAAACCTAATGTCTCATTTCTATCAAAATTTTCTGAATTACTCACTATTACTTTATCTCTCTTCCCACGTGCTCTCAGACTTTGATATTCACATGGATAAACCTCAAACCTCAAAACTACCCTCTGATCCATCTGATGTTTCAATATTGCCCAATAAGTCACATTCCCGACCTATACCAAAGGTCATATCCTTGATTTGGTCTGCTCCACTATGGAATGAGATTTGTTCCAAAAGTCTACAAAAGAAAAAGCAAAATCCACAAACAAAAAAGAAGATAACCAAAAGCATAACTAAAATCCAGAAGCAAAAAAAGAAAATCCAAAAGCAAAAAAAGACAATCCAAAAGAAAAACAAAAATCCAAAAGAAAAATATAAGAAAACTATAAGCAAAACTAAAATCTATAATTAAAAAATAAGATAATACAAAAATAAACTAAATATATCCATCCATCCATTAACTTTACCGCTTATCTTGTACAGGGGCCCGGGGGGGCATATTTAACTAAATATATAATAAGTTAAATCTTACAAATCTATATTTGTTTTTTATGGTTTTCATTTTAGTCATTTTAATCCGCTCTTTTCTTATGTTTTTTTGTTTTTTTTGGTTGTGGATCTGTGTTTTTGCTTTTGGATTTTTTTTTCTTTTTGGCACAAAAATCACGTGAGGGCGGGGTTTAAGAGATGATTTCTATTGGCCCATTGTAGTTGGAGTGACAGCTACTTTTTCCACTCCAAAACACCCATTCTTAAACGCATCATCATTATGCGCTTGAAGACTTGGACAGCAAGCTGCAAATGAAAGGTGTCGACTTCGAGCGGTGCCGGCCCGTGACACTGGCTGCGGTAAGGTCGACCAAAGCCCTCTGGTGCCCAGGGACGAAAAAGAAGAGGAGGAACAACGGGAAAAAGACAGGTATGGAATGACGTGAGGATGAACGAATATCTATTGCTGTAGTTACCGTTGGAACTAGCCTATTAGCCTACTTTGGACGATAGCTAGCCTAATTCGTTAATTTAATAAATAGCTAGAGTTAACGTCATTTACTCACACCTTAAATTAATTTGGAAATGTTGGAAAGTCTATTCAACTATTTCGGAAATAACCTACATCGAAATATTGAAAAATACGCTTAAGTGTGCTTCACAAATCGTCCAGTCTGCCTAAAAAAATGGACATACATTTGTGTTGACATCTTAGTGATAGCCAACGTTATTCATACTTTAATATTGTCATTAGTAGTTGGGTATGACCATCAGAAGCTTTATTTTAATAATATAATCTAACACCTAATCTTCACATACTCCTTTTCTCTCTTCAGATGCACTTTTGAAATGTTTTCCTCCCACCCCTGCATATCCTGGTCCACCTGCACCTCAGCACAGCCCAGCAGTGATGCAGCATAAGGTTCTCCTGTCCCCTACACCTCAGCACAGCCCAGTCATGCAAAACATGACAAACATGGTATTCTTGACCTTCCTGCCTGAGAAGAAGCTGACAGATATTTACCCCGATATGTGGGTAGCTGAGAATCGCAGCCACTCTTCCTCTTACAATGGCTGTTGCTGAAAGGAGCTTCTCCAAGTTCAAACTAATTAAAACCTACCTAAGATCTACTATGGAGCAGGGATGTACAGTGGACTTTCCATCATTAGTACAACTCATGCAGTCTAACACAAACTGTCTTATTATGATCATGTCACAGATGACTTTGCTGCAAGAAATGCAAGGTGAGTGAGACTGTAGAAGAATGCTAGATGATGCATATTGCACTGAGGTTTCTATAATATAGTTTTTTGTGTGCAATACTCTTATTTATATTATATTTATACATCTTTTTATGTCTGCATTCGTTTCTTTAATACCATATTTTGTGCAATACCTTATTTATAATTTGTTTTACATCACTTGTTTTTATTAGTGTTTTTTGTTTGTTTCTGAAATAAAGGAATTCAAAGGTATAATGCTATGCAGGTACTGTGTGAGTGTATGCACACAATGATTGGTGGTGGAAATGGCTGCGGTGCAAATGGCACCAAATTGGTCCGGCACTGGTGCCGAGTCCTCACAGTCTCAGAGTAACTAAACACGAAAACACATACATTTATAATGAGTACGATTATAATTAGCTACTTAGCTACAGCACAGTTAAATATACAGTGGATGTCTAAAGGGGAAACAACTCAACGTTAGCCACGAAGTCCAAGTAGCTAACAATGATGACCGCCAAATTTATTTTACGAGTTATATAAATCTAAATTAAGCTGGTGTTCTAGAATCATCTTGGGCCTGGATCATCGTGGCCGGGTCGGTGGAGCTCTGCAATAACGGTGACAGAATCATGGATAACGGTAACTGTTAAATGTCAGCATTTTCACCAGATATCTACTTTTTAAAAGCTGATTTGACGATGGGTTTTTGGTAAGCTACACGGCAATTAGAAGCTATTTAAGTTACAAAGCTATTTTTTATTCGACCACACAATTAATATAAGAAAAAGAGGCAGCGCCTGGTTAAAACTGTGATCTATTCAGCAGAATCGGCACTGGCGTTCCAGTACCATTTTTTGCTGCTTTGCTGTTAACTTCAAGCGCATAATGATGATGCGTTTAAGAATGAGTGTTTGTGCCGAAAAATTTGCTGTCACTCCAACTCTGATGGGCCAATAGAAATCACCTTCTAAACCCCTCCCTCACGTGATTTTTGTGCCAAAAAGAAAAAAAAATCCAAAAGCAAAAACACAGATCCACAACCAAAAAAATAAAAAACACATAAGAAAAGAGCGGATTAAAATGACTAAAATGAAAACCATAAAAAACTAATTTAGATTTGTAAGATTTAACTTATTATATATTTAGTTTATTTTTGTATTATCTTTTTTTTTTTTATTATTATAGATTTTAGTTTTGCTTGTTGACCTTTGTTTTTCTTTTGGATTTTCTTTTTTTGCTTTTGGATTTTAGTTATGCTTTTGGTTATCTTCTTTTTTGTTTGTGTATTCTGCTTTTACTTTTGTAGACTTTTGGCACAAATCTCATTCCATACTCCACTGGTTAAATTGTTTCTCATGCTTTCCCCTCACCCTTTCCCTCGTCTGATTATACCATTATCCAGTTCACCCTTCACTCTAAGTCTACTAGAATTCACAAAATGAATCTCCTTCCATAATGTCAAAGCTGTTAGACCCTTATTCGGTCTGATGTAATTGGTGCTGCCCTATGCCAGAACTTACCACCGTCTCGCCAGATCAGTTCTCTGCCACTACTCTTTCTTCCTCGTGCAACACATTGGCCCCCTAAAACACTAAAACGGTCTCATTCACTTCCTCTTCCCCCCTGGTTCACTTCAGAACTTTGAGCAATGAAACAGGCTGACCTTCGCCTTGAGCAATTGTGTTCAAATACGGGACTCACTGTCCACTTTCAATTTCTTCATCACGTGTTCCTATAGAGATGCACTCACTGCTGCACGTTCATCTTACTTTTCTGCCATCATTAATGCTCCAAATTCCAACGCTTGGACCTTCTTTTATATTGTGAGCAAACTCATTCAACCCCGCAAAGACACCATGTCTACTTCCTCCACCCAGCTTGCCAATTCCTTCCTTCAGTGTTTTAATAATAATATATCCAACATTTGCTCTTCCTTAAACTTGAAACCTCCCTCTGGTGCAGCCACAGTCTCCCCTGGTGTGGGTGACTGTCTAAACAGAAGCAGAAACAGAACACTGCAAAGATGCAAAACTGTATGTCTCCAGGAACATTTACGTTGACGATGGTCTGACCTCGCTCCCCACTGAAACAGAGGCTGTCAATCTTCCACAAAAAACACAGAAGGTGTTAGCAGACTTTGTCTTCTCTGATGCCTCATCAATGGTAATTGCAGCCGTTGCCTACATACAAAATCTTGACAAACGAGGACAGTGCCTCACCGGATTCGTCATGGGAAAGGCCAAGCTAGCACTGACACCTGCACACTCAATCCCACGTTTAGAGATGTGTGCTGCGGGTTCTTGCCGTGGAGATGGCAGAGCTCATTTGGCAAGAGATAGACCTTGAGTTTCAAGCTGTAAAGTATTAAGGTTTTTTGTCTACGTATCGAACAGTCTCAAAAATGAGGAAGTCCACCACACCCACACAATGGCATCACGTCTCAACAGACCACAATCCAGTTGACTTCACCACAAGGCCAATAACAGATAGCCTTCTGCAACAAACAAGCTGGTTCATCGATCCCTCATTCCTGAAGCAAGTTCAACAATAGTTGTCGTTCCCAGTGCTGCCAGCCAAGTTTTACCTTGTTGAACCAGAACACGATACAGAGATTTGCACAGAAGTCAGTGCACTCGCAACTTAGGTCATTAGCTAACTTCTCAGTCCACACAGGTTTGAATGTCATTCCTCTTGCATAACTCAGTGTGGCGAGGAGCAAGTCAAAGGCTTTAAAGCAAAACCATGAGAATCCACAAACTGAAGCCAAATTGCGAGTCATCTGGAGTGTCCAACAAGTCTCCAAAACAAGTCCCTTGTGGAAGTTGAACACCTTCATTGACCAGCATGGCTTGTTGAGGGTAGGTGGCTGGGTACATCTAGCTGACCTTTCATATGATGAGAAACACCAGGTTATACTTCCAAAGAAACATCACATGTCAACCTTGCTTGTGAGACAATATCAACAAGATGTTGCCCACCAAGGTTGTCACCTCACTGAGGGAGCACTTCGCTCTGCCAAAGTATGGATAATCAGCGCAAGGAAGTTAGTTTCCAGCGTAATCTATGATTGTGTCATACGCCACAAACTGCGAGGAAAGCCTGAGGAGTAAAGGTTGGCCAACTTGCCTGTGGATAGACTTGCCATGCAGCCCCCATTCACCAGAGTCGGTCTAGATGTCCTCGGACCATGGAGCGTTGTCTCATGACGAACTAGAGGGGGAACAGCAGAGAACAACCGTTGAGCAGTGCTGTTTACTTGCCTGGGAACATGCGCTGTCCACATAGAGGTCATCAAATCCAAGTCCACCTCAAGCTTCATCATCACCTTAAGAGGGTTTTTCACCATACGAGGTCCTGTCCTTCCAAAGAGTTTAGATCGGAGCCTGTAGGGAATTAAAGATCCGCACAGGTGATCCTGAGATCCAAGATTACCTCAGCTCTGAAGGATGCTCATGGACCTTTAAAGCACCATACTCATACATTGCTATCTCTAATGTAATGGGAATTTATGGTGTTACTGTCATTGAAGCTAAGTTAAGTAATCTAGCCTACGTACACTCAGTGAATGAGATACTGATGTTTTGTATAATTTTCTATTAATTTCAGTTTTACATAAAAAGAGAAAGAGACATTGTAAAGCGAACGCAAAGAAACAAATGTACGACTGTGAATTGAACTGATCCAAGTAAAGAAGAATTAGAGTTTGAACACATTCTCTCCTGTTGACTGTCTAACTGTAAAGACTCAGTTATACGTCTCGCGAGGACAGAACAAATATAATATATAGAAAATATAATAATGGTACCAACTATACCACTGTAAAGAAAGATCAAGTCAAGACAAAAAAATGAAATGCGCAACCAATGTTTGTGTACATAACCTGCTTTTATGGGTTGATTGAGATCGAAATCTTTGGGTGTTAGGCGGCCTTTTTTCACTATTTCTAATCTTTTAATTGAGAGGTCGTCTTGAAAAGGGCACTAGCTTAATAAACACGCGACAATATAATTGGCACCTGTAGCTATTTTAAAGAAACTGTAGGTAACTAGAGAATAGATGATTTTGGTGACCACTACTGTTTGCTTAATGTAATTATGTGATTGCGCCATGCAATCACATACTGGAATGGAAAGGCCTATTTGTGGCGCCTTATCTACACCCGCAGTTTTGACCCAATCGATTCCATTCCAGTGCCCACATGTCTTGGGTATTGCAGTCCATTGTGCTTACATACAGCTAAGTGATCGGTTCACGTGGTATATTTTGTATTATTATTTTTAATCAGTTTTTGGCCCCATTGAAATGAATGGAGAGAGGGTTTTGACTGGGAGAGAGATTTCACGGTCATATACCGCCATCTAGCGTTGATGTTATGTATTTGCATGTTGTTATGTTTGTGCCGTCTTGGTTATTATGTGATTGAAATGGCTGGGTATAGAACCCCCCCCCCCCCCCCCCCACCCGTGCCATGGGGAAAATCAGCTGCGCACATCATACTAGTACTGGCAACGGGACTTCACTTCATTTACTACGAGTACGCTGTAGCAGTAAGTGGCCTACT
The DNA here is from genome assembly GCA_026901105.3 of Galaxias olidus. Taxonomy (NCBI): domain Eukaryota; kingdom Metazoa; phylum Chordata; class Actinopteri; order Galaxiiformes; family Galaxiidae; genus Galaxias; species Galaxias olidus. The sequence continues at coordinate 8,445 of JAPMUY010006777.1, read as the reverse complement.
CTCAATCAAACGAAATGTGTTCGTTGTGTAAACGGGGCTAGTCTTACTATATGCACTGACAGGCTTATGATAGCTTTCTGGAATGCTGCAAAACAAACATCTTAATATCCAAATTAAGACACTGGCTAACACCTATCAAGGGTTCCCCACAATGCATACGCGCTGCTGTTAAATTTCTTTTTTTGTTTTTGATTTAGTGAACTCTGAACAATTTGGATATGGAGCTATGCTATTTCCATGGATGTTAGCTACATGCTTGTTAAACCATACACAGACGGAACTACTGATGATACCGTCTTTCGTCGCGAACATGACCATTTTGCAAATGATTATTACAGCCCCTTGTTAGCATGAAGAAAATGGAACTATGAAACTTGGCTAAGATAATAATTAGCAAGGCAACACTTATAATCACGACGTAATTAAAGAATTTGCGTTTGTGATTGGTTTTAGGTAAACTGTAGACATTTAGATAAACCTACGCTACTTATAATGTACGGAACGCATGCAGTAGCCTAATTATGTAACTCTCCCTCCTAACAAATTGTTTTACATCTTGGATGGCCCACAATTTCTTAAATTACATGATACAACTGAGGTAGGCTACTTATGTTTTTACCAGAGGAAATTAATTATCTAGCTTGTATGCACGTATGTTAACCAACATTTTATTGCGGTCACTAGACGGCAGTATACACAAGGGTATAAGATTTATCTTGGTCCTTCATTGCAGCTCCCTTCAAGGCTTAGTATAATGTAATTATTAGCATAGTATGTATACGTTTGCGAGATAATGCATTTCAAGATATCCTAATAATAATGGCAAAAAGGCTTTAAGATTATAGTTGGCCATAGTAACTAACTAGCCATACAATGCGATTAGTCTTGTTACAGCCTAGGTGTGAATAATTAGTATGGTATATTTAGCTGCAGTATCTCAAAGGTTACGGAGACTTCCTAACTTCGTGCCAAGGCGTTTGACTAGAGACTAACATAACAAATAACCACAATGACGAGCACAAAGGGTGAGTTAGAGTTCAGACAGAATAAGTTCTTCATAAGCTTTTTACATCGCCGAGTTAGTGTACGATGGAGCTCTCCATAGCGCTACATCAGGGGTGTCAAACTCAATCACTGAAGGGCCATATAAAAAGATGTCAACAGATTTGCGGGCCAGACAAGCCTATATATTTATTTAATTTTGAAATAACATTCTGCCCTAACTGGCCATTGTTTGATCAAAATATTATAGGCCTATATATTATATAATATTTAAAGCATTTCAGATTCAAATTCAGATTCAGATTCAAATTCAACTTTATTGTCATTGCGCATGTCACAAGTACAAAGCAACGAAATACAGATTGCATCTCAACCAGAAGTGCTTTTTAGCAGTGTTTAAATAACATAATTTACAAAGTGCAGTATGAAATGATATAAAAAAGATATACATATGTGCAGTGTCTATATCTATGTCTATGAACAGGCTATGATAACAGTATAAATAAATTACGATATGAGTAGTGTACAGTAGTGGGTGATTTACATTATCTACAGAATGTTAAGTATACAGTATGTACAGTGCAGTACAGTGCAATGGATGATTTACATAATCTACAGAATATATAGTATACTGTATGTACAGTAGTGCAGGGAAAATGATTTACATTATAAACAGCATATCTACAGTAGTGCAATGATACTTGGTAGAGTCCTGGTGCTCAGATCCGTGTGTATATGTGTTAGGGGTGGGGTGGGGCATGGGGGGCAGAGTTCAGCAGGGAGACAGCTGTGGGGAAGAAGCTGTTCCTGAACCTAGTGGTCTTGGTCCGTAGGCTCCTGTAGCGCTTCCCAGAGGGCAGGAGGGCAAACAGTCCATGTGCTGGGTGGCAGGAGTCTTTTCTAATGTTTATGGCCCTCCTAAGACAACGCTTCCTGTAGATGTCCTTTATAGCAGGAAGTGGGGCTCCAGCGATGCGCTGGGCGGTTTTCACCACCCTCTGCAACGCCTTCTGGTCCGCGACAGAGCAGTTCCCATACCAAACTGTAATACAGTTGGTTAGGATGCTCTCGATGGTGCAGCGGTAGAAGTTCACCAGGATGTCTGAAGAGAGGTGGTTTTTCCTCAGGCTCCTCAGGAAAAAGAGCCGCTGGTGAGCCTTCTTGACCAGGTTGGAGCAGTTGGTTGTCCAGGTGAGGTTTTGTGAGATGTGGATCCCCAGGAATCTGAAGCTGTTCACACACTCCACTGCCGCACCATTGATGTGGATGGGTGGATGAGTGTCAGCATTCCTCCTGAAGTCCACTATGAGCTCCTTGGTCTTCTTGGTGTTGAGCAGGAGGTTGTTGTCGCCGCACCACGCAGCCAGGCGATCCACCTCCTCCCTATAGGCCGACTCATCGTTGTTCTTGATGAGGCCAATTACTGTGGTGTCATCTGCAAACTTGACAATGGTGTTGGAATTATGTCCAGGTCTGCAGTCGTGAGTGAATAGGGAGTAGAGGAACGGACTCATCACACAGCCTTGTGGTACACCCGTGTTTAGCATGAGAGTGGAGGAGCAGTGATGGTCTAATTTAACATGCTGGGGCCTGTTGGTCAGGAAGTCCAATAACCAGTTCCCGATGGAAGCTCCAATGCCCAGGTCTTTGAGCTTGGTGATCAACTTAGAGGGGATGACAGTATTAAATGCTGAACTAAAGTCTATGAATAGCATTCTGGCGTATGTGTCCCTATAGTCCAAGTGTGAGAGGACAGAGTGCAGTGCAATGGAGACTGCATCCTCTGTGCTCCTGTTCTTGCGGTAGGCAAATTGATGTGGGTCCAGGGTAGGTGGAAGACAGCATTTGAGATGTGCCAGAACCAGTTGCTCCAAGCACTTTGTGATGATGGGGGTGAGTGCTACTGGGCGGTAGTCGTTGAGACAAGTTGGGGTGGAATGTTTCGGTATCGGCACAATAGAGGTAGATTTGAGGCAGGTCGGCACAATAGCCTGGGCCAGGGACAGGTTGAATAAGTCCGTCAGGACCCCCGCTAGCTCACCAGCACATGCTCTGAGCACGCGTCCAGGGATGCCATCAGGGCCTGCAGCTTTGTGTGCGTTAATCCTGCTCAACACTGCTCTGACATCAGTGGGAGAGAGTGTTAGGGTGGGTGGTCAGCAGTCAGCTCTGCCTTTATTGCCGGTACTTGGTTGTCCTTCTCAAAACGAGCATAGAAGTTGTTTAGCTCATTGAGGAAGGAAACATCGGAGGAAGGGGGGGCGGGGTTGGTGGGCTTGTAGTTACTGATGGCCTGAATGCCTTGCCACATACGTCGGGGGTTGGAGCTGGAGAAGTGCCCCTCAACCTTCAGCTTGTAGCAGTGCTTGGCCTTCTTGATGCCCCGCTTCAGGTCGGCCCTGGCTGTATTGTAGGCTTGTGAATCTCCCGATCTGAAGGCGATGTTGCGGGCCTTTAGTAGGAGACGAACATCCCTATTCATCCAGGGCTTCTGATTTGGGTACATGGTGATCTGTTTCTGAGTGGTGACGCTATCTATGGTGTTGGAGATGTAGTCCAGTACAGAGGAAGCAAAGCTCTCAATGTCTGTATGGGAGTGACAGGTTGCCTGAGTGGCAAACATATTCCAATTTGTTTGTTTGAACCGGTCCTGCAGCAAAGAGTCTGTTCCCTCAGGCCACACTTTTATTGTCCTCACTGTAGGTTCCACACGTTGGATGAGTGGTGAATACTTGGGGGTGAGAAAGATAGAGAGATGGTCTGACTGACCTATGTGGGGGAGGGGTGTAGCTTTGTAAGCTCCAGCTATGTTGGAGTAAACATGGTCCAGTGTCTTATTCCCTCTAGTGTGGCAGGAAACATGTTGATGTAGTCTGGGGAGGACTGTCTCAGGTTGGAGTGATTAAAGTCCCCCGCAACAATAAAGGCAGCCTCTGGATGCGTTGTCTGCTGTTTACTAATGACTGCATATAGTTCTTTCATTGCTAGCTTAGCATTAGCATCCGGTGGTGTGTATACAGCAGTGACTATGACCGATGTGAGCTCTCTTGGGAGGTAAAAGGGTCTGCATTTTACCATGAGAAACTCCACGTTAGGTGAGCAGTGTCTCTCGGTGATGGCAGAGTTAGTGCACCAAGCTTTGTTTATGTAAATGCACAGTCCTCCGCCTCTGGTTTTACCGGAGCCATCTGCCGTTCTGTCAGCACGGTGAGTGTGGCGTCTTGCTAACTCAATAGCACTGTCCGGAATAAGGCTACTTAACCATGTCTCTGTAAAAATCATGACGTTTGCGTCCATAATCCGTTTATTATTGGTAAGGCAGAGTCGAAGTTCGTCCATCTTATTCATCAGAGACCTGACATTAGCGAGGAAAATACTGGGTAAGGGGAGCCGATGCGGTGTTAGCTTTAGCTTAGCTCGTAGCCCTCCGCGCTTACCCCGCCTTTGTTTGCGGTCTCGACGCCGTCTGCGACCACTTCCGCTCGGCCGAGAAGAGTGGGCAGCCTCCGGTGTTCTGGAGATCTCCGGGATGAGTTGAAGATCGGCTAGAAAACTGTCAGAATAGTGTATTCTAAAGTCCAAAAGCTCCTGTCTGCTATAGGATGTTAAAGCAGTGCAGTTCTGAATGATCAGTGCAGTTAGGAGCAGGTAAAACACCGCTAATTTGCGAAGTCTGGAGAGACACTGAGCCTCGCGTTGTTCACGCGCCGCCATTTTGTTTCCAAACTCCAACAACAAAATGTAGGCACTTGTAGTATAAGCTGTACTTGTAATATTCAAAAATTAACAATACATACTGACAATCAACAGTACATAAGCTACAAATAATTGTCCAGCCTCTTTAAGTGTCTTTCAGGAGGTTTGTCTATTTCCCTGAACTAGACACATGGCACCTTTTCTTTGCTGCAAGTTCACTAATATTTGGGGTCAAGTTCTGAGCTGCCGAGACTCTCAGGATGGATTGAAGGTGTTTGTCAGTGAGACGTGTCCTGTGAGATGTTTTGTTTATTGTCATCACGGAAAACAGCTGCTCACACAGGTACGTACTACCAAACATACACAGCATGCAAGCTGCTTGTAGGTGGAGCTCTGACATCGTTTCTGGGATGAAAAGGGAGAAGTGGCCTGCCCCGACAGAATCATACTTTGCCTTCAGTGCGCCGTAACATTGCAGTTCTATCAACTCAATTTGAATGTTCACTGGTGCACTGTCCACATCAGCTGCAAACGGATTACGGAAAAGATCAAAGTTACATTTCTGGGTCTCAAAGTCTGCAAATCGTCTTGTAAAATCTGTGCGGAGTGTGCTCAGTTTGTCAGCAAAATGTGCACTTGGGAAAGCAGTGGTAGTGAGCTCGTTTATTATTGTTTGGCTGGATGGAAAGTGACCCAAGTTGTGTTGTTGCATTTGACTCTCCCACAAGCGCATTTTGGTTTGGAGCGCTTTCACACAGTCATACATGTCAGGGATCACACGATTGCGTCCCTGCTGTCCTAGGTTCAGCATGTTTAGATGGTCTGTTGTGTCGCATAAAAAAGCCAAGTCACACAGCCACCTTTCATCCTGGAGCTTTCTGATATTTTCCCCCTTGCTTTCCATGAAATGACGGATTTCCTTGTGCAATTCAAAAAAATTGGCCTGATTTGGAAGGTTATTCACCTGTACTTGGGCTAATTGTAAGACACTGTACACTGAATGTGAGTTAGGTTGTATTCGTTTAACGCTGAAAAAGAATTGTGGTGACTTGAATTGGATAGTGGCTGTTAAAACGTATCAAGTGTTTTCATAAGGCATTCAACAGCGGCGCAGTATTTTTTATTTAGAGAATGCTAACGTTATTTCCATGGAGTCAAACGTTAGCTAGTCTTAAGTCAAGGCTCCATAAATGATAGCTTACTTATAATACTGCAAAAGATCATTATGTTAGGACTTCTCACGCTTTACCGTGCTTAGGCAGACCTAGTGGGAGTACCGTCAACAAGGAGTTCATTGTGCCGTGTTTATACTACTGCTTACTGCATGTGAATTCTATGTCTGAGTGGACGTTATCTAGCTGAAGTGTGCTTAGCTAACTATTTTCTCCATAAAGGTACCATAAATAATTGCTTGCTGCAAAACTAACTCCTTTGTCACCATAGTGCAATTGAAACAGCGAAATCCAACACGACAAAGTAGTGTCAGAATAAATAGACTGTCTGATACATGTAGGCTATTTAAACAGGTGGCAGCACAGCCTCTAAGATTATTTAAAATGTATTTCAATGGTAAAATAATCAGTATTGAACAAGCAATAACACTTAAGACAATAGACTGCTGCTGATTTTATGTCTGCAGCGCTGTCCACGTGTGATACGCCGTCCAGAAGCCTTAAAGCGAAGGTTGAACTAACACGAGGACGTAGGGGAGACTGGGGACGGTTGCAACACTTTTTGCATTTCGCTGTTACTCACAAACTATGTGACATTGACCAGCCAAACTTGTATATATTCAACTTGTATCTGTCTTCGAATTACCCATACAATTGAAAGATGACTTTATGACATTTAATTCACAATATTTATATGAATGGAAGAAGTCAGATGTTGCAACTGGCCCCAAGTGGGCGTTTACGCTTGTGTTCAGTTCAGCGCTGTCCACCAACACGCCAGGACGTAGTAGTGCTGCAGCGGTTATTTTAGGGGAATGGCCACCCACACTGCCTGGTCGCTGATGGTGGAAACGCAATCACATTGCATTTTCTAGTTATTTTCCCTACCCGTTGCAAAGAAGACATGCAGAATGCTCATGGTCAGTGTTGGGCAAGTCACTCAGGATTTGTAATAAGTTACTATTTACTTATTACTCCTTTAAAAAGTAATATTATTTATTACTTGGTATCGAAAGTAATTAGTTATGTAACTTGTTATATTACTATATTACTTTCCCTTGTCATACAAACTGTTTAGCTAGCTCCTTTTAGAACTGAATCCACTTTATCTCCAACCTGACAGAGAAAGATGGTAGGCTAAACAATTTGCCAAAATGCATAACTGCAAACACTGCAGCCTCTCAAATCTGATGGTATACAGTACATGTAGGCTATGCTGTATATTGATGCGTATATAAAATGAAATAAATAGAACTCATTCAGAGTCTCAACCCCATTCCCCCCCAACCTCAAATAGTCCATTACTTAAAAAATATTGACGAGGTAAATTACAATGATATTTCTGTTCATTATGCCCTGGCGATTTAAGACGAGACGAAATAGCTGGCTCTGTTGGGGCAGACAACCTAGATAAAAGTTGCCGTCTCAAGGCATTGATTGTTTTCCGTTTTAACCATTCAATTGCAATACAAATTCTCACTGCCTTCGTGCATCTTTGTCATTGGATGATTATTTTCCCCTTCTCTGTGTATGTCTGCGCTGTTTTGAGCAAATGCCAGGCCATTCCAGTATAATTTGAACAAGCTAATGTAACCTTTTGAGAGCTCAGAATCTGGCTAAAAACCCACTGGTGTCTGCCAGGTAACGTTAAAAATCAATTATATGTTGATTTGCTAGTATTAGGAAAACATAACGTTGTGTGTCATAGCGCCTGCCCTCGCTTTGGAAGTGCGGTGCTAACCTCATAATTCAGTTTAGCCAAACTTCATAAGCTAGTTACGGTTAACATCAGCCACTGCCCCCTTGTTAGTTGCGTAGGGCGGCACGAGCAGCCTACTGTTCAAGTGGTTGCATGTGTAGAATTGTTCATATAAACCAGAGCCATTTATGTTAATTCCCCTTAGGAGTCCGAACTAAAACATTGACGAACATTTTACAAAAAAACTAAATCTTGACTAAAACCAAACAAAAAAATTATGAAAATTTGACTTTAAACCAACTACCATTTTCAGTAAGTGACAAAAGCCCCATTCGGACAAGATGACTATTATGGGGGGACGTGGGAGATAACAATTTAGCCATGCTCCTTAGTAATTAAACACATGGATCCGGACGGCCATTTTTCCCTATATGAAGTTCCAGGGGATCGGATGAAATGTTCAGAAAATCCCCGGATGAACATTCACTCACTCACTGCATGCATATAAAACATCTAATTGTAGGCTGAAAACAATTGAATAATATATAACCATTCGAATATTTTTTTTGTATTTCACGAATGCTTGTGCCAATGTTAGATCCAGGCCAAAGCATTTCAAATAGGTTATACACTATTTCCTTAGAATAAAAGCAGTTTTGTCAGAATTATATATGTATATAATAGAATATACACTGCTCAAAAAAATCAAAGGAACACTTTTTAATCAGAGTATTGCATCAAGTCAATTAAACTTATGGGATATTGATCTGGTCAGTTAAGTAGCGGAGGGGGTTGTTAATCAGTTTCAGCTGATTTGGTGTTTATGAAGTTAACAACGGATAACAATGAGACGACCCCCAAAACAAGAATGGTTTT
>JAPMUY010006774.1:0-48892 GCA_026901105.3 Galaxias olidus | reverse complement strand
TTTTTCAAGCAGGCTTAACGGTGAGCAATGACGTCTCAGAGCCACCCCCCTCTATATCCGCTACTGGCACGGCCAGATATTAAAAAAAGTTTATTAATCTGAGAGATATCCCTATACCTATCCCTGTTACCTAGTCCTGCAGGCGCTTTCTGCCAACTCTGCAGGGATACTTACCACCTGAAAAGAAGATAATCTCTCCCTACTCTGTTCCTGCAGGCTTGGTATATGACACTGTGCAGATATCCCTATACCTATCCCTATTCCCTATTCCTGCAGGTGCCTTCTGCCAACTCTGTAGGGGTACATACCACCTGAAAAGAAGATAATCTTTCCCTACTCTGTTCCTGCAGGCTTGGTAAATGATGCTCTGCTTGAAAGACTTACCTTTTACACCTTTGTCCTGAGATTAAACCACTTTTTATTTTTTTCAACATGGTGTTCTTTACTTTTGTGCCCATATAGAATCCTTCCTTTTCAGCCACAGCCACTGGCTACTTCTTGCTGCTATATCTGATGTAGCTTTTATGGTCTGTCGCAATTCTTTGCCGCAGATCCCTAACTCCTTAAGTAGTTTGGTTGTTGATATTGCCACAAATCCACAACATCCAACTTCCACAGGACACACAATTGTTCTCCAACCTCGCTGTTTCGTATGCCTCGTCTATTGCTTCTTCCCACGGGACTGTTAGCTGTTCAAATAAACAATTTGCTGTGTATTGGACCAGAGTAATAAGTCTGGTCTTAAGTTGGTTGTTGCAATCTCTGATGGGACTCTCAGTTGTTGGCCGACATCAGCAAGCATTTTCCAATCGCATGCTCCCCTCAGCTGTCCTGAGCTTTGTTTTGGCCTATAACTCTTCCTTCCCGAAACTCCCTCCCTGACAAAGTGAATGTGGTGCATGTCGCCCTCTGCTCCAATTGGCAGGGCATTAACTGCTGAGTGCCTATGCTCTATTGCTTCCGCTAAGCATTTTAGTACTTGATTGTGGCACCAGGTATATCTTTATTGGGTAAGGCTTGTCTTGCACCCAGATATTATGTGTTTGAGAGTAGCCGTCCCCCCACAGAGGGGGCATGTTGGATCCTCACCTACCCATTGGCTAATATTTGTAGGTGTTGGCAGTATGTCGTAGGTTGCCCTAACAATGAAGCTAATTCTTGTGAAATCCATTCCCCACAAGTCCTTCCAGGTAATTTTCCTCTGCTCTACACTTTCCCAGTTCATCCATGGCCTTTGTTCGGCTTTGGAGACAGTTTTAGCGCTCCTTACTGCTTCCTCTTGCTTACATATCTTTTCTTTCACAAATTGTTCCAAAGGGGTTGATTTTGACCTGTTTACATGTGCCAAGTCCAAATCTTCCTCGTCCATGTTGTACTTGCCCTACTATTTCAGTATGTTTAAAAGCTGCTTTTGCCTTTAGCACTGCCTCTTTTGGATTCCATTTCCATCCTGTTGCTAATGTGGGTGCCGCTTTTCTTACTGTACTATCTCGGGATTGCGTAGGTGTCATTTCTAATCTAGCTTTAATGCACTTAAATTCCTCTATAAACCCGGTAAGCGGCAGCTCCAGAGCACCTTTCCCAAAGAGAGCCAGGCTACTAAGACACTGTGGTACCCCTAACCATTTCCTAGCATAAATGCTGACTCTTCTTTTTAGATTTTCAACTTTAGTGACGTGTATATCATACACTGTCAATGGCCCCATGAGCCGGGGTAGAAGTCCAAACTGTAGGCACCATAGTTTTAGCTTTCCTGGCAACCCTGACTTCTCAATGTTCTCGAGGCATTTTGGCCTCTGGCCAAGTCTTTAAGGGTAGCATTGTACCATTTTCCAAGACATTGACAGGCCTTTCGATCACAGAGTTGGATCCTCATCTATGAAGAAAATTTTGTTGCACAATTGTCCCTTAACTACTGATATGCTTCTGGAATTGCTTGGTTTTATTTTCATTCTAGCCCATTTAAGGTTATCATTAAGTTTGCTGAGTAGTCTTTTTGTACACGAAGCAGTCGTCGTCAATTTTGTCATATCATCCATAGATGCTCTAATGGGAGGGAGGCGTAATCCTACCCTTAACTTTTGCCCACCGATGACCCATTTTGATGCTTGGATTATTACTTCCATGGCCACAGTAAATGCCAAGGGTGAAACTGTACATCCGGCCATGATGCCAATCTCCAGACGTTACCTTTCGGTGGTAAATGTCGGTGTATCAAAACACAATAATAATTAATTAATATAAAGATTTTGTGACAAAATAGTTTAGTCAGTTAAGTGATATTAAATGTATTATCATAAATATAACTTGTCCTTCCTGAAGAAAAATGCCTGGTAGTTTTCAAAGTAACAAATGGTGATTGGATGGCTGAGATGTTATAGTCATCACTTTTTTGACTAAATTCTTGTTCAGGCTGGAAAGGGTTAACTGCTGCCTTAATGTTTGCAACAAGTGGCTTAGTCTGGAACTGTAGAAATTGTGAGATAACTGTAAGAAAAACTAATATTACCCCTGGTAAGCAAATGCACTTTTTGTCCTTAGGTGGAGGTGTGCTGGCAGAGACATGGAGATAGGCAGCAAACACAGAGAAAAGTCTTTCAATACAAGGTCCAGGACAAGGGGGCCTCCTTTTTTGCGCCTGGAACATCAGGGGCTTCACTTTAGCTATAACCAAAGCCAGTGCCTGACCCCAACTCATCCAGACACAGCTGAAGTGGATCCTTTACCTTCACCCTTACACAAGTGGCATCATGTTTTTTTATTGCATTCGATTTTTTTTTCATTGTTCCAGTTATCATCGTAGCCAATAGGCTTTTCCTATAATATATTTTGTAATAAAGTTGAAAATGAAACTGCACATGCCACAGTACCAATTTTGGAACATGTTTTTATACAGGACCCAAATTTGTCGACTGTGAATATTAGTTGGTGTATTTATTTTTTTTTGCTTTAAGCCATTTGAAGGTGCAAATACAAGCTTTGTCTACTATGATTATTGGTGGGTCAATTTCTAGCTGCAGGAAGGGGCAAATATTGTATTTTATGAAGACAATTTATCATGCTACTTTGATTCTTTGAACTAGGTTGGGTTGATTGTTGGTGGAAGCTGACCCATTGAATTTTTCCGCCATATGTACTTTGTTATACTAGACTACAAAATTTTTAACAATTTCTCTTGACCTGCTAGATAACTATCTACCACCACACTGACCCAGTTTTTTCTTTAAAAAAATATATTGTATTTTGTGTTTACTACAGCAGTGCATTTCCCAGTCATAAATGGACATTTTTATCAGTATTTTTTATAAATTATTGATCAATTCTATATACATCATCATCATCATCATCATCATCATCATCATCATCGTCATCCGCTTTGTCCGGGGTCGGGTCGCGGAGGTAGCAGTTCAAGCAGGGCATCCCAAACTTCCCTTTCCCGGGCCACATTAACCAGCTCTGACTGGGGGATTCCAAGGCGTTCCCAGGCCAGTGTGGAGATATAATCCCTCCACCTGGTCCTAGGTCTGCCCCGCGGCCTCCGCCCAGCTGGACGTGCCTGGAACACCTCCCTAGGGAGGCGGCCAGGTGGTATCCTTACTAGATGCCCGAACCACCTCAACTGGGCCGGAGAATTGGAGCAGCGGTTGCGGTGTTGCAGTCGCTCTATCGCACCGTTGTGACGAAGAGAGAGCTGAGCCAGAAGACAAAGCTCTCAATCTACCAGTCTATCTTCGTTCCTACTCTCACCTATGGTCATGAAGGGTGGGTCATGACCGAAAGAACAAGATCGCGGATACAAGCGGCGGAAATGAGTTTCCTCCGGAGGGTGGGTGGCATCTCCCTTAGGGATAGGGTGAGAAGTTCAGCCATTCGTGAGGGACTCGGAGTAGAGCCGCTGCTTCTTTGCGTAGAAAGGAGCCAGTTGAGGTGGTTCGGGCATCTAGTAAGGATGCCACCTGGCCGCCTCCCTAGGGAGGTGTTCCAGGCACGTCCAGCTGGGCGGAGGCCGCGGGGCAGACCTAGGACCAGGTGGAGGGATTATATCTCCACACTGGCCTGGGAACGCCTTGGAATCCCCCAGTCAGAGCTGGTTAATGTGGCCCGGGAAAGGGAAGTTTGGGATGCCCTGCTGGAACCACTACCTCCGCGACCCGACCCCGGAAAAAGCGGATGAAGATGATGATGATGTGTGACACGCCCATAGTTTTGAAAATGCTCCTTCTCGCCGTGGACATTCACTTCAACACTTCGAATCACAAGCGTGTAAATATGTAAGAGTGATACATTTTTCAGCCATTAAACTAACGTCTGGGCATTTTGTTGAATACTCTACTTTTGTACATTCAACTACTTGTTTTCGGAAGAAGAGCCGATGACAACAACAGCAAGCAAACTCTGGTCCTGTTTTAATCTGTTTGCGAAAATCTTCTATGACAAAATCGATTTCATGTTTCATCTGCTTTCTTTTAGCATAATTTGCACGTTCACTCCTTTTGACTCCATCTTGAAATGATTTATCATTGCGATATTTATAGATAGTAGCTTCGCATGGTTTCTTTTTCTGATTCGGATCATTCTTGTATTTTTTTGTACTTCAGTCACATTCAAGTCTCCGAAATTCTGAGTCAGTTAAATATGTATTACGAAGTTGTTCACAAACATTATTTTGAAAGCCTGGTTCATTGGCATGTCTATCACGTTTCTGTTGACGAATCTGATTCCGAAAGTCTGGATCAGTGGAATACTTATTTTTACTATGTTCGCGGACATGACTCTGAAACTCCAAATCAGTTGAATATTTATTGCGGCTGTGTTCGCGGACATGACTCTGAAACTCCAAATCAGTTGAATATTTATTGCGGCTTTGTTCGCGGACATGACTCTGAAACTCCAAATCAGTTGAATATTTATTGCGGCTTTGTTTGCGGACATGACTTTGAAACTCTGAATTGGTTGCATATTTTTCTTTACTAAGTTTCTTAAAATGCTCCCTTAAATCCAGATCCTCAGTGTACTTTTGGTTATTCAGTTCTTTGACAGTAGCTCAGTAGTTTTCATCTATGGAATACTTCATTCTTTTAACCATTAAAATCTCATCTGTTTTTTCATTGTATAATTTTTTCTTAATATGTATCATTCTTTTTCTAACTTGGCGTGATATGCTTCTTTTTGTTGTTCTGCTTTAGTTTTCGTCGCTATATTACTTTGTAGGCCTATGATGTCCCCAAGAGAGGCACACATTGATATTGTATCTCTCTGTTCGACAGAAATAACTGTTATAATGATTCTCGTTCTTGTGATGTAAGTAAACTGCATCCCTTTCAGAACCTGGCAAATCACGAGTTGGATAATGTCTGTTCCATCTGTGTCTGTTGGATTCGTCTCTGTTCAAAGTATTTATGTCAACTTGTAACAGATGTGCTGCAGCCCAAATTTCCAACTCTGTTACCCATGCACCTGAGCGTTCCATATTAGATGAGAACAAATACTGTGGAATAGATAAATGTTGGTCTCGCATATATGGGTGTAATTCTTCAGCATGTACTTTAAGGTGACTAACCACTTGACGACGAACTTTCATGTGCCCATTTTCACTTCCTGAGATGACATAAGGTATAGATCTGAAGAAACAATTTCCATCACCTTTAATAGATTTGGTCTGACACATTTGACCCATGGTTGGGACCTCCACATATTGTGACTCATTTTAAGTATTTTTCTCTTCCCTCAAACCCAAATATGAACAAAGATAGCTTCGTTTCTCAGAACTCAAAGCTTTAAATCCACTATTAGATTGGGTTTTAGAAACTTCTACAACATCATCTGAGCTCACATTCAAATCAATGACAGGTTTGGAACACTTGGAAAATACGTCATTTTGAAGTTCCATTGTGGTAGTGCATGATATGGATTCGTTCGTTTTACCTGGTGTGCTTGGCATCTGATTGTCATACATATACATTTTGGTATCAGTGGTAATATTTCCATTTTGCTTAGTCAGCTTCTTAGGTTTACTATCTGAAGTATATTCACGTCGAAATACCGTCAGCCTTACACTTAATATCAACATTAAACACACGCTTCTTCTTTCCGCTTGTGTGCTCTTCTGAAGTGTCCACTTGTGTGCTGGGTTCTTCACTCTCATCTTGCAGTGCGGTACCGTAATCAGTATCTTCATTTCTGCCCTGTTGGACTACGTCGTTATCAATAGAACCGCTCTGGCTTACCACGCTTTTTGCAACATTAGACCTTTTTACTTTAACAACCGTTACCTCAAAATTTGCTCCTGTGGGAATCAGCTGCTTTGCCAGGTCTTCCAACTGTTGAAAAACATCTCCAACGATTGCATGATAAACCACTGTTGCTTTACCATAGGGGTTCTGAAGGCCAACGTTGCTACATGCATGAGGATCAAACACCACAAACCAGTTACCCTGATTAATAACTACACATGTAGAACTTGCAATTGTCACAAAACAAGCACCATACTCAAGCAAAGCAGTCTAAAGAGCTACATCAAGCAGCATCATCACATCAATCATTTCTCTGTCGGTAATGTCATCATATGCACCAACAGCACCATTTATTATTTGTCCAGTCTTTATTAAAAAAGTTATGCCACACAAAGTACTTGTGGTAGGTAGTTCCTTCATAAACAGATGTCCACTTGCACCACTTATTTTACCTGCAACTTTAAGAGCACTGTACAACTCATCCCCCTTTAGTAGTACATGATCAACATCATTTACATTTCTACAGTCAGTCCAAGTAATTATACTTTTTATCTCATTGATCATAACTGCAGTTAAACTATTGGCTACACATTGTTTGCCAGCATTTCCTTTACATTTATGATCAGCCTGATGGAAGGAGCCTTGCAAAAAAGACTTAGCAGGTGCATCTGACAATACACTGGAATTCACAATCGGCTGGTGTGACGATCTAGTGTTCTCGGCATCGTGGTTCGTATCTGGAATGTCAGTCATTGGCTCACAGGCTGTCCTGGCAATCTGTGTATCAGACTTTGAAAGGTAACGACTGCAGGTAATTAACATGGCAGGATCAGACAGAAGCTTGATTAAAGATTCATTTTTTCCGTGACAGCTGCGCAGCTCTGTGTTTTTGTATTCAGAGTTTCCAGATATGCCAAAGTTATGGCTGCCAAAGTTATGGCTCGAATGGGGGCCAACGTTATGGCACAAATTAGACAGAGGTAAAGAGAGAACATTAGGCAGAGCTTTAGCGAGAGGTACAGAGAGAACATCTTCAGGTGGAGTCTGGGTCTGGTGACAGCCAGGGTGGACACCTCCGCCCTCTAATCTGCGAGCAGCCCACATCTTCTTCCTCGCCTTAGCCTTCTTGTTCACCTTGGGTGGCATCTAAAACACACATCAGAGGACATATCAGTTAAACTATCTTCATCCTATTTTCAGTTTAAGTAGCAAAGGTTTCCTATTCATCGCGAATTTACCAGTTACAATGACACAACCAGCTATAAATCAATAAACTACAGTTCTATCCGCTGAATATTCAATGTTTCCCAAGTTGTTTCCCAACTTGTTGCTAGGGTTGTGACAATGTTCAACAGCAGACATCAATGGTTTCAGTGGTCCCCACATCATGTGCGTTCACATCAACACAATACAAAAACATAAGTAGGCTTTATAATAATAATAATAATAATAATAATAATAATAATAATAATAATAATAATACTACATTTAATTTATAGACGCCTTTCTAAACACCCAAGGTCACCGACAATACATATATAATAAAAACATCACAACAATTCAGGATGCAATAAACATAGGACAGAGACATGGGAATTGAGGCAGAGGACATCGATGAACATCACAAGATTACATGGGTAAAGGGTGTTAAACAACAAACACATTATATCCGCTTTTCAAATGTTGTACAACATAAAACAATTTAGCAGAAGGCTTTCTCAAATAGAAAGGTTTTTAGGCCTGATTTAAAAGTGGATAGAGTCTGAGGCTTCCTCAGATAGTCTTGGAATGCAAACCACAGACGGCCCTGCAGCAGCAGCACCGAACGCCCAGTCACTGCAGAGCCGTTAGGAACTGCGTTGGCTGCAGATGCACTTTTCCGTCATGACAGAGGGGATGGATCGCTCCGACTCAGGGAACAACAATCATCGGGAAACTCTGCAGCTGGGCCGACAAAGAAATCCAAAATTCGCTGCAGTTCAGAGTGTTGTGGCCACCAAAGCTGAGCTGCTGAGAGAAGTTGCACTCCTGTGCCATGTCAGTCCAGTGCTCGACCGTTGTAGTGAAGTCCAATGCTAGCCTGTTAGCCTAGCAACCACAAAAAAATTCCTTGCAAACAACACCGACTTACCGGTGATAAGTGTCCCTTAGCGTTAAAATAGCGGGAAAAACAAAACCTTCATACCTGAACACAAAACACACTACAACCAACAAACCAGCACATCGTAAACAAAACAAAATTACACTGAAATCTGACAAAAATGCAGAGGAGAAGCGGCGAGCAAACGACGCCAGCGTCCTCTCCTATTTTATGCTCAAGTAGATTTGATGCTGTAGAGAAGAACGTTTTGGATTCGATATTATAGCCCAATAATTCCAGTGTAATGGTCTTCCAGAGCCGCTTTGGTGCGAGCCGAAAGTCCTTCTCCTCGCTTTGAAATATCCTCTCAATAGCTTCTTATCGAGTGAGTGTCTCTTCTTCTAGCCATACTTGCTGGTAAAAGTAAAAAATAATTGTGTTGCGTCTCTTATCCGCTGTATGATCCAATATGACATGATTTCAATGGAAAGTGTTTATCTTCATTGACATACAGGCTGTGTCGATTGTCGAATGGTTATCGTCGTAATTCTTTGGAGTAAACACTCGGAACTTTAAATCACATGACCTATACTCTCTAATGATGTCATAAAACCCTGCGAAAATAATACTAGATCAATAGTTTATGTAGGTAAGCGAGGGGCAACGCAACCTATGATAGGCTTCGTGCAAATAATGTTCCCTACTTTTGTAGATCTGTGGAAAAGTATGTGAACAACTTACATCGACCAAAATGGTCTTCAATTAAAGCTACAGGCCTCTAGTTTAAAATAAAAAAAACAAATTGTCTCTAAATCAAATAGTTCGTTTTTTATGAAGGATTTGGTAGAGGGTGACTGATGAGCGCGCCCGCGCGTCCGTCGGTCTCAGAGGGTTAATAGATCTTGCGTCGGACACGAACTACATCACCCATAGAGCTGCCCGAAGATTAAATCTGCGAAGCGAAGTAGTCACCATGTTTATCCATGGAGTTGGAGGGATGGCTATGAAAGTAAAAACCAGGAGATACCTGATGAAAGTAAGAGTTCAAACCTCTGCAGGAACGGAGAGAGCTCATGGTCTCATTTGCTATGGCCTGGACGAAATTGCCAAGGTAAGCAAAGTAATCGAACCTGAGCAGCTGAGGAAATTCTTCCCAGAGGTCCGAGTAGAAGACTTAAAAAGACCAAGATCAATCGAATTACTCATCAGCCATCGGGAAGGGAGGCTTGCGCCCCAGAGATTGAAAGTAATTGGAGACCTTGTCTTTTGGGAAGGCCCGTTAGGAAAAAACGTAGGGGGTGCACACCCAGATCTCTTTGAAGAAGTGGACATTGAAGCACACTGGTCTGAAACTCACTTTGCCCGGTCCATGAGAGCAACCGCAAAAAAGTATGAGGAAGTCATCGAATCCCAAGAGGTCAGGGCTGAAACCAGAGGTTCAATATCCAGTAAAGAATTCCTAAACTGGTAGAAATGGGACAGCATTGGAGCAGCCAGCGAGCCCAAGTGTGGAGGATGCCGATGTGGCAGTCGCCAGCCAGGAGGCAAAGAAATGACTCTGAACAAAGAGAAAGAACTTGAAGTTATAAGGAGCCGTCTTACCTATGTAAAAGCAGATGGACACAGTGAAGTGCCACATTGGGACACAAAGTACCCATGGATTGAAGAGCCTAATACTCTACCGAACAATAGGAGTGGAGTGGAGACCACGTTCTTACGGATGGAGAAACAGCTTGAAAGAGAACCTGAATGGAAAGCAGCCTACACAACCCAAGTCCACGAGATGGTGGAAAGAGGAGCAGCAAGAATACTCACCGAGGAGATGATGTCTACTTGGAGAGGACCTGTCTGGTATGTGAGCCACTTAGTGGCGCCAAATCCAAATTCAGTGACGACACCTGTTCGACTTGTATGGAACAGCAGCCAGAAGTTCCAAGGTTTCAGCATGAACGATCTCCTACTTAAGGGACCCGATGTTCTTAACCCAAGTGAGCGGTCTTACTCAGGTTCCGAAGAGGAGTGCATGCAGCCCTATGAGACATAAAGAAAATGTACAATTCCGTGTGGTTGGAAGACGTGGAAATGCATCTTCATAGATTTCTCTGGAGAGATACACCGAAGGAGGATATCAAAGTGTATGCTGTTACCAGAGTGAATATTGGGGACCGCCCTGCAGGGTGCATTGCGCAGCTGGCTATGAGAGAGACGGCAAGACTTCCGATGTTTTCCCACTTAGGGGCAGAGCGCAGGATCCTTGAAGAGGATAGCTATGTTGTGGACATTCTAACATCAGACAATGATCTAGAAAGGCTAAGGAGAGGCACCGGAGAGGTCGAAAAGATCTTAAAGATGGGAGGCTTTTTCTTAAAACCGTGGGTCTGGTCAGGCCAAAGTGGGAGGCGAAAGGATGAACCACATGCCTCGAAGCAAGAGTTCATTCTCCCGAATCAAATGAGAGAAGAGGAAAACCGAGGCCTGGGGGTTGGGCACCTAGTCGAGGAAGACAAATTGTACATAAAGACCACGATCAACTTCTCAAAGAGAAGAAGAAAGATGAGGATTGGTCAAACCCTTCGTGAAGAAGAGGTGCGAGAGCAGACTCCTAACCCCTTAACCAGAAGGGGACTATTAAGCCAAGTAGCGAGCCTTTACGACCCGATAGGCCTGGCGGCACCTCTGAAGCAGAAAGGAGCCATTCCTGTCAGAAAGGCATTCCAGGAGGCTGGGAGTAGAGGTGCAACGCGAGACACATGGGATAAACCACTGTCCGAAAAACTCAGAGGAAGCGATCCAGTTATTTGAGGAGTATGTAGGGCTCAGTCAGGTCACCTTTCCTAGAAGCCTCACACCGATCGATTGGATTGGAAAACCCTGTGGAGTAACATTCTCTGATGGAAGCGACAAGAGCTATGGAGCTGTGGTGTACTTTAGATGGGAGACTCAGCGAGGAGTCCAAGTGAGATTAGTTGAATCCAAGGCGAAGCTCACACCATTGGAACAGAAAGGAGAACCTGTGAAAGCTGAGATGTGCGGTGCAGTCTTCGCAGCAAGGTTAAGGAGATATATAGAGAAACACAGCCGAATGGAGATTACAAAATGGTTCCACCTACTAGACAGCCAAACTATCTTTGGAGCTATCCAGCGGGACAGTTATGGATTCCAGAGTTTCTTCGCAAACAGAGTTGGATAGATCCAGAAGAGTGGAACTGTTGAAGACTGGTGGTGGATTCCTGGAGAGGTGAAAATTGCAGATATCGTGTCAAGAGGAGCTAACCCCGGGGACCTCTGTGAGAGTTCTGTGTGGCAGAATGGACCTGAGTTCCTAAAGCAATCAGTGGACAAATGGCCAAAGAAGTCAGCTAGAGAGATTGCTATGTATGCTAAGGAGGGCATACAAAAATTACAGAGAAAAGCTTTTGTGGCAACACTAACCAGAGCGCAGGTGAAGAAAGCCCTCGGTAACATGGAGGAAAGCGGTCAGACAAAAGAAAGATCTGACATCCCAACCCGAAGGGGCCCTGCAGGCTCTGCAGTTGCAAATCTTATTGAAGAGAGAAGATTTGGGAGCGTAACTAAATTAATCAAAGTTATTGCCTGGGTATGGAGAGCCACTACTAAATGGAAAGTGATAAGGAGAAAAGACTCAGCCTCAGGAAAACCAAAGTGGGAGGAAACCCCTTCACCTGAGAACACAATGACCAGAATCAAGGAGTTGGCGCTCACTGTCGCAGAGTGCGAGGACGCACTCAGAGACCTCCTTCTGGCCGCCCAAGAAGGAGTAACCTTTCAGGACACTACCCTCAATCGCCTTGTTGTGTACAGAGAGAAGGAATCAGGCCTGCTAGTGTGCGGAGGACGAGTTCAGCTCTTCAAAGAAGACAACGCAGCAGTTCCACTTCTACCCTATGATGCATGGGTATCCACCCTTCTAGTGCATGAAGCACATAACGTAAATCACGAAGAAGTTGCGGGCACACTATTGCGAATGAGGAGGAAGGCCTGGGTGGTAAGAGGAAGGAGATTAGTTACCAAAATCATTAATTGATGTGTAACGTGCAGAAAAGCAAGAGTGGAGAGATGTCGGCAAGTTATGGGGGATCTTCCAGGAGAGAGAGTGCCTCAAGCCCGACCCTTTGAGCTCACGTCAGTTGACCTATTCGGACCTTACGAAGTGAGGGACGAGGTAAAGAGGAGAACGAGGCTAAAGGTATGGGGGATCATCTTCAGCTGCATGGCATCAAGAGCTATTCACGCAGACGTGGTTAGTGACGTGGTTAGTGACCAGTCGGCCGAAAGCTTCTTGATAACCTACCAACGGTTTACCGCGTTAAGAGGGCATCCGAAAAAGTTATGGTCAGATCCAGGCACGAACTTTGTGGGATCTAAATCCGCGTTGACGGATCTCTACCAGTTCCTAAACCGAATAAATAGACCGGCATTGGAAAGCGAAGGCATAAAACACGGGACAGAATGGAACTGGAAAATTCACCCAGCAAACTCCCCTCACAAAAACAGAGCAGCTGAAGCAGCAGTCCGGGCAGTAAAGCGTGCACTGCATAATCTTGGAGGGGGAGGAGTATTCACGTGGGCGAATTTCAAACTTTTTTGTTTATGGCTGCAAACCTAGTCAATGAGAGACCCATAGATGACAGGACTCAAAGTCGGGAGGACTGCGTCGAGTACGTAAGCCTGAATCATCTACTGATGGGGAGAGCTGGACCCAGAGGCGACCCAGGAAGCTTTGAATTCGAAGGCTATACCTATAAAAGGCTTAGAATTATCCAAACCGAAGTTGATAGATTTTGGAGGAAATGGAGTCAGCTGGCTGGACATAATCTGTTCATAAGGAGCAAATGGCATACAAGACACCGAAATGTGGCTGTAGGAGACATCATCTGGTTAGCAGACCAGAACGCATTGAGGGGTCACTACAAGCTCGCCCGGGTAGTCAGTGTTGGCACGGATGTAAAAGGCATTGTGAGAGATGCACATCTGCAGGCTTTTCCAAGTTCCCCAGCTTCGTATAAATTGTCAGAAAAAGGCAAGAGAAAGATGTCACCCAAGATACCTGCTACAGTTCTGCACAGAGATGTCAGGCGTATAATCGTTCTGCTACCAATAGAAGAACAAACTGACACCTTATCAACAGGGGAAGACCAAAAGGGACTTCAACTCGCAGCATAAGAAGGAGTGGTGTGAGCTCCCTGGGATGAATCCAGGAGCTCAAGTGGGAGGTGCCCACGTTGACTTGGGGAATGGTGGAACTAAAGAACTTCAGCGGAACTAAATGAAAATATTGGGTTTCCGGTCGGACCGATTTGAGCGTCAGACACGGGTAGAGCCGGCTATTTAGAGTTGGCTACGGTGAGTGGAAAAGTTAGCGCAGTGATCAAGCGAGTAGACGGACAATGAAAGCTTGCTTGGCTCGCGGGTAAATTGAAGACGCCACCGGTAAGAAATCACGTTTATGGACTATTGTTGAAATGACATTGGTTGCAGACGATTTATAATTATGACACTGTTTGGTGGTGTTTGTTAGAAATGTTTGGTTTGCAATGGTATTGAGTGTAATGACTAGTCTGAAGTAATTTGTGCAGTCAGTAAAATATTATCAGGAAAACCGATTTCTAATTGGATGTAAATGTGTATGGCTATTTACCCATGAATTTACTACTTATCTGTGTATGCTATCTGAAATAATAATTGTTTGGTTACTATTTCTCTGAGATTGATTAACGGTAACTAAAATAGTATATGAAGGAGTATAATTAAGTGAGTAAATGGTGATGTATGTGTATATATGAACTGTATATTGTATATGGATATTGAATGCTTAATGAGGAATTTTCTTTATTGTAAACTAAGAATTTGGGTTTATCCTAGGTTATCAACCTATCCTATCCAACCTGTCCTACCTATCCTATCGAAATCAAGGAAATAAAAAATCAAAGAGAAGGATTGAGTTGTCCCGTGCGAATTCTTCAATTATTACCAGGCTCTTTCTTTTCAAGTTGAAGCAGGAGCTAAGCTGAAAATCAGCAGAGAACTTGACATAAGGGTCTATGCCCTTCAGGCTAGGAACCTTAATTAAAGCTGCTGGTAGCCTCTGACAGGTCCTAGCTGTCCAGAAGGTCTTGAGATTGTGAAAACATGGAGCTGGTCAAGGGGTTGTTTGAGACAAACTGGAAGTGAGTAAGGGATAGAGATTGAGAGAAGTGCAAAAGTATATTTGACAACCTTTTACGATGCCGTGAGGATTTTTCTGATAGATGTGGCCTTTACAGCACCCCGTACCTTGGATGTGAAAACAGCTTGTTGAGGTGAGAAGATAAGCCTCAAGAGGTGGTGTGTGAAGTTGCAGAAGGACTGGACTTGAGTTTGAGTTATAAAAGTTTACTTCATAAGCCACGCCCACAAGGCCAACCATAGGTCCAATCAAAATATTATTTTACAGTTCTTTCTAATTGCTTACACACTTTAAGTGATTCTTGATGCACAATCACTGAAACCATTAACACTTGTAGCCAAGTGTGCCAAACTGAATACACATTCTCGGCTTACACTCAGTTTGTAATTTTAAAACACAGTTTTTGCAAACCTGTAAACACAACTCAGTGATTCACACTCCATAACACACTTCCAGCAAAACTGCATTGCGACGCTGTTTTGCCAGTTGCATTTCCACATTGACACATGCGAAAACACTGTTAGATAATGAGTATAATAAGTTAACTTACAAATCAGAGATTGAGCACTTTAAATAGGTCTCAGGTAAACATTTGGTTTGGACAACAATGGAGGCCCATATTGGACAAAGGGGTGAGAACTAGAGGAGGATGAGGAGGACGAGGACAAGGATGAGGAGGTGAAGAAGTAAGAAGGACGAGGAGGTGAAGAAGTAAGAGGAGGTGAAGTAGGACAGGGGAGGAGACGACAGGAAGGGGAAGATGAAGGGGAATCAGGAACACAATACAGTGACTGATTACAGTGAATCAGAGTGACTGTGGTTGACCATCTTGTCAACCATGGGATGAGCCTGACGGAGGCTGGGCAACTGGTTTAACCAAATCTGAGCCACTACACTGTCGCAGGTATCATCCAGATATTTTGTACTTTGTGAACATGTACTGTACTTTCATAATGAGAAGGATCTAACTACACCCACACAAATATATTTGTTTTCTTCCACTGTGCTTTTGGTATTTGAGGAGTGTTGTAACATACTTTACACATTTGGATACCTGTGTGCATGTGTGTTTACTACATCTATGGAAAAACTTTTATTGCAATCTACTATGCCCTGCACCCAGAAAAAGCAAAAGCCACAAGTGTTCTTCATTCATACTATCACTGCGTAGTTGGTGGTTCATGTACTTATTCAAATACATTTGTAGGCTTCAGTAGCCTGTGTTACCTGTTATGAGCAGCATCCTGATAGTGAGGGAAGAGGGATTATGTGTCTGAGCATGTCTAGATGTTAATGTGAATTGACAGGGTGTGCATACTATGGAAGGCTGAGTAAGGTAGGATAGAATAAATAAGGCAATGAGGCACTGCTGAAAACAAGGGAAACATCACCCATAATATTTGTTTACACATTAGAGTCTGTGTAAACGACAAAAGAATATGCTTGAACAAATAGATTAAGGGGAAAATAAATAACTATTTGCATGAGACAGAGTAGTTGCTGACTAGATTGTGGTGCTCGGTGTGTCCTTTGTTGAAGCCTGAAGCAACTCTGCATCTGTTGGTGGAATTGCAATGTTCACCTCGTGTAGTGGGCTTGGGCTGCTTGGGGCAGGTGTAAGTGTAAAGGTGACACCTTTTTTTGCCGCAGCCGGAAGGATGCTGTTCCTCCTGACAGGAGGTGGCATATCAGGGCTTGCGAGTACTCACCATCCAGGAGTTCTTGTGGAACTGCGGCCAGCAAAGCAGCCTGGTCCAAGTGGACCTGGGTGTGACTGGCTGGATCAACTTCCACACTGAGGTTGCTTGCCCAGGAAGCTGACAGGCGGTGGATGAGATAGAACATTTTACACATTGGGCATGTGGTCATCTTGGCGCTGGTATTGACGGTGTCGATGGTGTGGCCCAAGGGGCAGCAGTAGGACCGAGTGGCACTGGCTCCTATAATTACCCCTTCAAGGAAGTTGCTGTCGTCAGCAAGGTGTGGGGCCACGTTCTAGCGACGTGAAGTCGATTTTATGGTGGTTTCCAGTGTGGTGTTTAAGGTGATTATGCCGTTGTATGAATTGAGGCCGACGTGTTCTATTGTGTACTGTTGCATGAACGTGAGGAGAGGACGTGGAAATAAGGAGTAGGCTTCTCGGTACCCTTGAGCTTTTACCCCAATTCCCCCTTACTTCCACCCCTTCCCCCGAGAATGGGACCTGAGGCAGCCGCGAACCGATATGGTAGGTTTCCTCGTGGATTTGCTACGGCCCCTCCTATATCCCTCGTCGGAAAGGGGTAACAACCTCGCAACCCACCCCGTGCCTAAACCCATCTCTGTGAGGTGCACGGGTACCAAGTCTACAGAGGCCCCTTTCGAACGTGCTTGATCTCCGTTTTCTTCCCTTGTGTAGATACTCACACAGTTCTATCCTCCCCTACATCAACTCTTGTACTGTTTTCCCACCAAAAGGGAGAGGACTTTTTTTAGGTTTTTCTTACACCCGCATTCAAGGACAAACACCTGGGGGGAGAGGGAGCCCGACGAGCAGCCCTATGGATCGCCTCTCAAAGCGATCTCCCCCGTTGCTTATAGTGTCGTTAACTGTTTATCAAGCCCAGACAATGTCTAACATTCAATCTCTTTCACCTACCTTCCTCGGATGACGTTTTGCAGCACCAGCAGACGAAGGTCGGCTCCTGCGGTCAGGAAGCTGTCAAAGGGAAGCCCTGTGGTCACACGTTCAAAGCTGCTGTATGTTGTCTGTGAGTGTGTGTAAGAGAAAGAAGGCTCGCCTGTCCCCAGAAGGGGCGGGGGCTACAGGGTCTGGAAGAGACGACTAAACCACAGATGTAGTTAAGGCCTGTTAGACCAGAGAATTATCAGAGCCCGGAAGGGGACAAACTATACTATTATAGTCAGAATCTCAGAGGCCGGTATTTATTTCTCAAAATGAAAAGTTTTATTTAGCCAAAGAAAACAAAGGGTATCGGGTTACACACACATGCTCTCTCCTTTCAACTAAGTGGAGCAATGATACATGGATTTGCGTATGTCTAAAAAGCAATACACTTCTATTAAAAAATAGCAGACACTTCTATTAAAAAATAGCAGCAACTATCGTGCAACAGTACCATTTGCCAGGCTGCAACGTGTGGTCCCCCCATGCAGTGAGGTGCATGGAGGCGCTGGCATCTGCCACTGCAAACCGGGAAAATGGCATGAGGTTGCCAGCTCTGGTGCGTGTTGTTCCGGTTTCCCGGTATTCCTGGTTTTGATGGTGACATTAACCTGGAAGGAGCAGAAGGACAAGTGTGAGGCAAAATAGTGAGGGGGTTCCTGT
The DNA here is from genome assembly GCA_026901105.3 of Galaxias olidus. Lineage (NCBI taxonomy): Eukaryota > Metazoa > Chordata > Actinopteri > Galaxiiformes > Galaxiidae > Galaxias > Galaxias olidus. The sequence continues at coordinate 31,064 of JAPMUY010006774.1, read as the reverse complement.
GGTGCATTGTTCCATAACAAGGAGTATGTTAACAACATGCGAGAGAGTGAACTTTCTTTAATGTCAATGTGTCAGGAGTTTTATGTGAAGGAGTATGTGGTGGGAAGCCGTGGGCAATGAAGAATGAAATGCGATTAGGTATGATGGAGATAGGTAAATGCAAGTGACTGCATGTGTGGTGGAAAGGTGCAGAGATGCCAAATTGGGGGGGGGGTATTTGTGCCATACCTTTTGCCAGTGGTGGCCTGTGGCGATGACGTGAGCCAATTTGCTGTGTTCCACCCTGGCATGCTGGTTTGGGTGGTGAGCAAAGGGGACTGTAGCCACCAGGTGTGGCGTGAAATATCAGCAGGTCATGGGAACCAGCAGTTTGTTGTGAGGGCTTGACCACAGGTTCTACAATTTTCACAAGTGTCCTATTTGGCAAGGGAGAAAAGTAGAAAGCAGTGTGTCATGTCAGTGAGATTCACCACATCAGAGGGTGTGTGCAATCAATGTTGGTGTATTGGAGTAATCGGCAGTGTAGGTGAGAGTTTAGCGTAAAGGCACAGGGGTGTGTCAGTGTACTTACTTGTCATTTTGGGCAGTGAGGTGTAATGAATGTTTCTGGGGAGTGAAGATGACCATGTCTGTATATTTTCCTTCCTCCTGAAGGACAGCCTTGAAGTACTTCTTGTTGTTACGGCTCACAATTATGTCCGAAACACTGTGGATGTGTCCGGTGACCTCCAAAATGATTTTCTTTTATCTGGAGATGCCATCTGTGGGAACATAGTAGTAATAATAATAATACATTTTATTTATATAGCGCTTTTCTAACACCCAATGTCACTTCACAGCATCAACATTGATGACAAAAATAAACAATTAGACAGAAATAGTATAACAGACAGACAGCAACAACAGTTCTAACTGTAAGTAAGCAAATGGATAGTATCAGTAAAAGAAAAGTACCAGATTCTAAACAGAGTTAACTAGGGTATGCTAGGGTGAAAAGATGGAAGAAGAGAGGTTAATAGCGAGTTGGAATTCCGACTTAGAGGAGGGAGAAAGTTCCATAATTTAGGTGCTGCCCTAGAAAAAGCACGCTCCCCAAAATGCTTCAGTTTTGCTTGTGGAATGATCAGTTGCTTATCTGCGGAGGAACGCAGTGTCCGGGTAGGATGGTAAGGTTGGAGCAGTTCAGTGAGGTAGGGAGGGGCCAAATTGTGTAAAGCTTTGTAGGTGAGGAGAAGGATTTTGTAGGTGATGCGCTGGCTGACCGGAAGCCAGTGAAGATTAAAGAGTACGGGGGTTATGTGCTCAGAAGATTTTGTAGAGGTGAGAAGATGAGCAGCAGAGTTTTGAACCAGTTGGAGTTTATGGAGGGAGGTTGCGCTGATGCCGAAAAGAAGTGAGTTGCAGCAATCAAGACGGGATAAGATGAATGAGTGAATGAGTTTGGCAGCTGCACTCTGCTAAAATCCGACCATCCCTTTCCCAATGTTTCTAAGATGGAAGAAGGATAAATTTACCATGTTATTGATATGAGAGCTAAACGAATAAGTGGAATCCATTAATGCGCCAAGATTGCATACTAAAGAGCAGGGGGAGACTGTAAGACCATCAATGGAGATTGAGATGTTGCCAACTTTAGTTAGGGTGTGTTTGGTGCCAATTAAGAGGAGTTCTGTTTTAGTGCTGTTCAGTTTGAGATAGTTTTCCTGCATCCAGTGGTTGATTGTAGATATGCAGTGTTCAATATAGGCAAGTGGAGGATTATCGAGTGAAGTTGTGCTAATGTAGATCTGTGTGTCATCAACATAGCAATGGAAATTGAAGTTGAAATGTCTGATAATTTAGCCAAGAGGAAGTATATAGATTATGAACAGGAGGGGCCCCGGGACGGAGCCCTGAGAAACACCCTGTGTGACTGGGGACGTATCAGAGGGCGGTAGTTTTCAAGAATGGTTGTGTCTAGGCCGCATTTTTTTAGGGTTGCAGTGACAGAAGCAGTTTTAAAGACTGATGGAAAAACTCCTTGGGAGAAGGATAAATTGAATAAGTTAGGTGAAGAAGTAAAGTAGGTAAACATGACATGCAGAAGACAGTTGGAAGAGGGTCAAGAAGACTGGTAGTAGGTTTAGATGCTATGATTATTTCTGAGACATGTGGAGAGTCAACTAGGGTAAATGAGGAGAAATTAATGTCAGACGTAGGCAGTAGAACGTCCCCCACACCAGGGAACACTGTGGCTGCGCCTGAGGGAGGTTTGGAGTTCAAGGAAGATAATGTAAAATATTTTGTCATTGAAACACTGAAGGAAGGAATTGGCAAGCTGGGTGGAGGAAGTAGACATGGTGTCCTTGCGGGGTTGAGTGAGTTTGCTCACAATGGAAAAGCTGGTCCGAGCGTTCATATTTGGAGCATTAATGATGGCAGAAAAGTAAGATGAATGTGCAGCAGTGAGTGCATCTCTGTAGGAACATGTGATGATGAAGAGATTGCAAATGAACAGTGAGTCCTGTCTTTGAGCACCGTCGTTCAAGGCGGCGACCAGCTTGCTTCATTGTTCGAAGTTCTGAAGTGAACCAGGGGGATGAGGAATTAAATGAGACAGTTTTTGTTTTTAAGGGGGGCAAGGTGTTAGGTGAGGTAGACAGTGGTATTAAGCAGGTCGGCCAACTGATCTGGGGAGACGGTGGCAAGTTCTGGGCTTAGGGCAGCACCAATTACATCAGACAGAGAAAGGGGGTTAACAGCTTTGATATTACGGAAAGAGATTGATCTTGTGTGGGGAATTCTGATAGACTTAGAGTGAAGGGTGAACTGGATAATGCTATGGTCAGACAAGGGAAAGGGGGGGGAAACCTAAGAAATAGTTAAACCAGTGGAGCAGACTAAATCAAGGATATGACCTTTGGTATGGGTTGGGAATGTGACATGCTGGGTAATATTAAAACAGTCTAATACATCAGATAAATCAGAGGGATGTTTAAAGTTTGGTGAATCCATGTGAATATTGAAGTCTCCAAGCACTAATAGACATAGGGAGAGAGATGACGCAACAGTGAGCAAGTCATAAAATTCAGATAGAAATGAGACATGAGGTTTGGGTGGACGATAAACAACAATTATGACAGTTGAGTAGCAGGCTTTAAATGCAGTATATTCAAATGATTTGAGAGAGATCAGGTTGATGGGAGTAACAGTAACATTAGTATTGTAAATGACAGCAAGACCACCCCCTTGACCAGATAGGCGAGGTTTACAGATGTAATGTTAATTAGGGGGAGCAACCTGGTTAAGGACAAAAAAATTCCCCAGGCTGTTGCCAGGTTTCACATAAAACCAGAATGTCCAGGTGATTGTCCAGTATGAATTGACAGAGGGGTAGGGCTTTATTGCTAAGAGACCGGGTATTTAACAGGGTAAAGCTAAATTTTGACGATGCAGTCTTGGACAAGTCAGTAAAGGGAAGTCCACAGGCAGCCGCAACTAATAGGGCGTTGATGATGCGTGAAAACAGAGGGGCGAAAAGTAGTCCACAATGATGGGATGCTGCAGCCAACAGAGTAGTGCACAGTCCGGTTACATCTTGAGCCGCGGTGAAGATAGGGAAGGTGACGGAGAATGCCAGATGAGCGTAGTGATATATATGCATCCAGGGGGAGACAACAGGTCAATGACAGACATCGCAGTTCAAATGAAGAGTATTTTATAATCTGGAGATTGAGTAGAGATGATAGAGATGATAACTGGAGCCAGAGGAGAAGTACTAATGGCGGTGGAAACGCCAACAGAAGGAGCAAAGTGCTACCGACGGACCAACACATGACACCCAGTGACTAGAGAACACTGACGCGACCCGCCAGCCACTAAGCTAGGGCAGGCAAGAAACCCCAATACACAGCCCTTTCCGACCCAGAAAATCAAGCACAGAGAAAGTGGTTACTTAAATCTGAGTGATTAAGACCGGGGGCTCACAGCCTAGCAAATTAGTTGAGGCTTACCTACCAAACTGGAGCCAGGAAGAGGAGAGTGAACAGAGCGATACCATACACCCAGTCAGTATACACGGGAAGGGGGTGCACAGAGTTGTCTACGCCAGGCCAGAGCTACAGGATAATCGACGGGGAGACAGTAGATCCTGGGGGTAGCAAGATTTGGATGCAGGTGATGATGATAGTCCGTAGTGCGTGTTGAATCAGAAATAAAAAATGAAGTGCCAACAGGTCTGGGACAAGTTAGCAAACTGACAAAAAACAAAACAAGGACGGGAACTGACAAAAACACGAGCAAACATAGGTAGCAAGGGAGAAGCGGCAGTCAAGCACAGCGCCAGCGTGCTCTCACCAAACAAGGCCAAACAGGAAGACAACACATGCGCATCAACAGACAACACATGCGCATCAACAGGAGAAGGCGGGTATGTATTAGTTAAGCTGATGTTGGGCATGAGCATGAGCTGATACACCGATTATGCTGGTGATGATCAAAATGGCGGCGCGTGAACAACGCGAGGCTCAGTGTCTCTCCAGACTTCGCAAATTAGCGGTGTTTTACCTGCTCCTAACTGCACTGATCATTCAGAACTGCACTGCTATAGCAGACAGGAGCTTTTGGACTTTAGAATACACTATTCTGACAGTTTTCTAGCCGATCTTCAACTCATCCCGGAGATCTCCAGAACACCGGAGGCTGCCCACTCTTCTCGGCCGAGCGGAAGTGGTCGCAGACGGCGTCGAGACCGCAAACAAAGGCGGGGTAAGCGCGGAGGGCTACGAGCTAAGCTAAAGCTAACACCGCATCGGCTCCCCTTACCCAGTATTTTCCTCGCTAATGTCAGGTCTCTGATGAATAAGATGGACGAACTTCGACTCTGCCTTACCAACAATAAACGGATTATGGACGCAAACGTCATGATTTTTACAGAGACATGGTTAAGTAGCCTTATTCCGGACAGTGCTATTGAGTTAGCAAGACGCCACACTCACCGTGCTGACAGAACGGCAGATGGCTCCGGTAAAACCAGAGGCGGAGGACTGTGCATTTATATAAACAAAGCTTGGTGCACTAACTCTGCCATCACCGAGAGACACTGCTCACCTAACGTGGAGTTTCTCATGGTAAAATGCAGACCCTTTTACCTCCCAAGAGAGCTCACATCGGTCATAGTCACTGCTGTATACACACCACCGGATGCTAATGCTAAGCTAGCAATGAAAGAACTATATGCAGCCATTAGTAAACAGCAGACAACGCATCCGGAGGCTGCCTTTATTGTTGCGGGGGACTTTAATCACTCCAACCTGAAGACAGTCCTCCCCAGACTACATCAACATGTTTCCTGCCACACTAGAGGGAATAAGACACTGGACCATGTTTACTCCAACATAGCTGGAGCTTACAAAGCTACACCCCTCCCCCACATAGGTCAGTCAGACCATCTCTCTATCTTTCTCACCCCCAAGTATTCACCACTCATCCAACGTGTGGAACCTACAGTGAGGACAATAAAAGTGTGGCCTGAGGGAACAGACTCTTTGCTGCAGGACCGGTTCAAACAAACAAATTGGAATATGTTTGCCACTCAGGCAACCTGTCACTCCCATACAGACATTGAGAGCTTTGCTTCCTCTGTACTGGACTACATCTCCAACACCATAGATAGCGTCACCACTCAGAAACAGATCACCATGTACCCAAATCAGAAGCCCTGGATGAATAGGGATGTTCGTCTCCTACTAAAGGCCCGCAACATCGCCTTCAGATCGGGAGATTCACAAGCCTACAATACAGCCAGGGCCGACCTGAAGCGGGGCATCAAGAAGGCCAAGCACTGCTACAAGCTGAAGGTTGAGGGGCACTTCTCCAGCTCCAACCCCCGACGTATGTGGCAAGGCATTCAGGCCATCAGTAACTACAAGCCCACCAACCCCCCCCCCCTTCCTCCGATGTTTCCTTCCTCAATGAGCTAAACAACTTCTATGCTCGTTTTGAGAAGGACAACCAAGTACCGGCAATAAAGGCAGAGCTGACTGCTGACCACCCACCCCTAACACTCTCTCCCACTGATGTCAGAGCAGTGTTGAGCAGGATTAACGCACACAAAGCTGCAGGCCCTGATGGCATCCCTGGACGCGTGCTCAGAGCATGTGCTGGTGAGCTAGCGGGGGTCCTGACGGACTTATTCAACCTGTCCCTGGCCCAGGCTATTGTGCCGACCTGCCTCAAATCTACCTCTATTGTGCCGATACCGAAACATTCCACCCCAACTTGTCTCAACGACTACCGCCCAGTAGCACTCACCCCCATCATCACAAAGTGCTTGGAGCAACTGGTTCTGGCACATCTCAAATGCTGTCTTCCACCTACCCTGGACCCACATCAATTTGCCTACCGCAAGAACAGGAGCACAGAGGATGCAGTCTCCATTGCGCTGCACTCTGTCCTCTCACACTTGGACTATAGGGACACATACGGCAGAATGCTATTCATAGACTTTAGTTCAGCATTTAATACTGTCATCCCCTCTAAGTTGATCACCAAGCTCAAAGACCTGGGCATTGGAGCTTCCATCGGGAACTGGTTATTGGACTTCCTGACCAACAGGCCCCAGCATGTTAAATTAGACCATCACTGCTCCTCCACTCTCATGCTAAACACGGGTGTACCACAAGGCTGTGTGATGAGTCCGTTCCTCTACTCCCTATTCACTCACGACTGCAGACCTGGACATAATTCCAACACCATTGTCAAGTTTGCAGATGACACCACAGTAATTGGCCTCATCAAGAACAACGATGAGTCGGCCTATAGGGAGGAGGTGGATCGCCTGGCTGCGTGGTGCGGCGACAACAACCTCCTGCTCAACACCAAGAAGACCAAGGAGCTCATAGTGGACTTCAGGAGGAATGCTGACACTCATCCACCCATCCACATCAATGGTGCGGCAGTGGAGTGTGTGAACAGCTTCAGATTCCTGGGGATCCACATCTCACAAAACCTCACCTGGACAACCAACTGCTCCAACCTGGTCAAGAAGGCTCACCAGCGGCTCTTTTTCCTGAGGAGCCTGAGGAAAAACCACCTCTCTTCAGACATCCTGGTGAACTTCTACCGCTGCACCATCGAGAGCATCCTAACCAACTGTATTACAGTTTGGTATGGGAACTGCTCTGTCGCGGACCAGAAGGCGTTGCAGAGGGTGGTGAAAACCGCCCAGCGCATCGCTGGAGCCCCACTTCCTGCTATAAAGGACATCTACAGGAAGCGTTGTCTTAGGAGGGCCATAAACATTAGAAAAGACTCCTGCCACCCAGCACATGGACTGTTTGCCCTCCTGCCCTCTGGGAAGCGCTACAGGAGCCTACGGACCAAGACCACTAGGTTCAGGAACAGCTTCTTCCCCACAGCTGTCTCCCTGCTGAACTCTGCCCCCCATGCCCCACCCAATTCCTAACACATATACACACGGATCTGAGCACCAGGACTCTACCAAATATCATTGCACTACTGTAGATATGCTGTTTATAATGTAAATCATTTTCCCTGCACTATTGTACATACAGTATACTATATATTCTGTAGATTATGTAAATCATCCATTGCACTGTACTGTACTGCACTGTACATACTGTATACTTAACATTCTGAAGATAATGTAAATCACCCACTACTGTACACTACTCATATCGTAATTTATCTATACTGTTACCATAGCCTGTTCATAGACATAGATATAGACACTGCACATATGTATAATTTTTTTTATATCATTTCATACTGCACTTTGTAAATTATGTTATTTAAGCACTGCTAAAAGGACTTCTGGTTGAGATGCAATCTGTATTTCGTTGCTTTGTACTTGTGACATGCGCAATGACAATAAAGTTGAATCTGAATCTGAATCTGAATGAGCAGTGTCAACCTGTTGGCAAATGGAAGCGTAACATTAGTAGGATGTGGTAATTCACACAGGCTATAAGGCATTTGTTATCTGTAATTGTGGTGAAGGCGTTGGCTATTGGGTGTAAACCAATTTATATGTTACTTAGATTAATTTGGGGTGGGGTTTTCAGGCTGCAGACTGAAGAAAGGATCAGAGGAGGAATTTCCAAAAAGAAAACAAAAGAAAACATGCTTGTTTAGGCCATTTCCTATATCTACACATATGGTAGCAGGTTATGTAATACTACTAGGTGTGCTATCATTGTATTTTGCCCGATGAAGAACAAGGCATGTTACGTTAGCTTAGAACTTAGGCTACACTTATGAAAACATTCTAGATGTTTAATAAGATGTGTTTCCAGATTTGTGAACACAATCAGAATAATAGAATAATAAGAGAATAGTTGGCAATCATCAATAGAAAAAAACATGTTTGTGCTGTAAAAAATCCCTTAAAAAGGGGTCAAATGACTAGCAGCAATGGCTGCCAAACAAAAACCATAAAATGAATGCAAAATCTCCAAATACAAATTATATCCAAAAAGAATAAACTCACAGAAATTACAATAAAATGTTGTGCCAAGATATACTGTTATTTTACAGATATTTCTTAAATTATTATGATCAAACGCCTTCAATTTAAAGACTGCACTAAACATTCAGCAGAAAAACACTGTTATTCGATCGATATTTCCCAAATTATTACAATTATTACAATACAAAGGTTCATTACAAAGAAAAACGCTACATTCTTAGTATGGACATAAACCTTCATATGAGGAGTAACATACTCATTTTACAGATTTTTGTACGAAATTTAGGAAAACTGAAAATACTGTTTAATTATTATAGTAATTGTCATTATTGGCATGAAGCTTAAATGGAAAGTTTGGTTGTGGATTTTGAGATAATATCCGTAATTTAACAGTGTTTTTATGCAATTTCAAAACAGAGCAAACTACTGTGAAAATGCTTGCGTTGTATTCTGTGAAAATAGGATTTTTACAGTGTTGGCCTACACAAGGCTAGATCTATCACCACATACAACAAGTTAAATAAGATGTGTTTCTAGATATGTGAAACCTCTGCCTTATTTGTGAAATGCATTCAAAGTAGAAAAAACCTGTTTTTCCTATTAGGAGTAGGCCTACACAAGGCCTGATCTAGCTGGACAACTATAGCAGCTAGACAACTTGGACTATATAGATATATAGTATATGTAGAGGTTTCACAAATCTAGAAATACATGCTATTTCACCTCTAGAATGTGTTGATAGATATCTTTTTGTGAGTAAGAGTAAGTAGTAGAAAAGGGAAATATCCAGACTGTGTATATGTACCAAGTCTGTGTGTGTGGTGGTCGGTCTGAGTAAACTACTTTTTAGATAGGCAGATACTTTGGGGGTGGTCTGGCATGTGTACATTTTGCTATGTGGGTGGGGATTATTTCTTTGTCTTAACTAGTTTGATTTAGAGCAAAGTGTGAGAAAGGTGTATAGGTGTGCCTTGGCCTTCATTATGTATGTATTCTAAAGTCTTTGAAGTGCTGAGGGGGGTTGATGGCCCCAGCCGTTGCGGCTCTGTGGTCGGAGGCCATCAACATAGTGGAGACATGGAGGGGGAAATAAGTAGTTCTTGCAAGTGCTGTCAAGCACATTGAATTGCCTTTGTCTCTGAAATGAGCTATACAAATCGATTTGATTTGATAAATATCTAGATTTGATTATGTGAGTTTAATCAGCCGTTATTTAAAATCTGGTTTGGCCACCATGCTCCTAATACCAGTGTGAGCAGTGTGACATTTTCACAATTATATGGAGAATGTATCATTGCAAACAAATTAGATATAGCTGTTTTTTTAGGCTAATTGTAAAAGTTCTCATCATTTGAGGAAATAGTGGGCGAGTGCAGGAAAGGAGAGAAATGATCAGAATGTTTGTTTTATAAGATCTTGTGTTATACAATTGATACCATTGGTGTTTGTTTGACTTCCATTTTGAGTGATAGAAGAATCCACAAATTGTATAAGTTTGTGTCATGGAGTGAAATGATCGAACATTTAAGAGTAAACAATGTAATGAAATATGGGTGTTGTGAATTGACCACTGTAATGCAAATCATAGTGCTCAGCAGAATCCTTCTAGTACGGTAGGTAGCTGATGTGTTTTAGTATAGCGATAATACCAGGAGAAATACAAGTGGAGAGATTGCAGTCAACTAGAAATACACTTGTTTTCCTTTTACAGTCCACAACGTCATAACAATAAGAATTATGAGAATATATTATATTTGATGGAGCCTTTGGAGACACTCAATGTGACTTTACAGTAAGCACATTAGTGAAATTAGCATCATATAGTCTGCTGTAAGTTTATTTCAAATAAGAAATCCAACAAAATAGAATAACTATACGGCATGGAAAAATAAAATATTCGATGAGATGCAATTAGTTGTGCGTCTTTGCAAGGAAAAGTCCATTATGCATGGCTATTGTGTGTAGTACATAGATTGAGCAAGAGTGAGCAAGTTATAAAAAGCAATGGAAACCCCCAAAATATATATGCAAATTGACAATTATAGACCTGGTTCAGTCTGGAAGGGGAGTTTATGCATTGGCTAGACTGGTAAACATAAAAAAATATCTTCTGTTAGGTGATGGCTTCAATGCTGGTATAAAGACAAGATGTGTTGAGGCTCATTTGGTTTAGTAGGTAAAGCAGGTGCTGTGCTTTGGGGGGGTGCAAGAAGGGATGTTTTCCGGATTATCTGGGGTTGTGTCCTGCACACCTAATGCAGGCTCATAATGGATATATCTATTCTGATTTTAGTTAATTATGGGTGTTAAAGTCTCTACGTAGAAAATGTGTAAGCTATTCAACAGAAAATTCACATTTGCATTGTTTGTTATAATAATTTTTTATGAACGTGCTATATTGTAAAAAGTTATCAGATCGGGAGGACCAGTGTTGACATATAACTCATGAATAGCGTACAAATCGGTTTTAAGCATAAAGCCTAAAAGCTGAAAAGCTTGCTCATTCATAATATGCTAGCCACGCTTCACATGTGTGAGCAGATAATTATGTAGGTCTAGCCTATATAGCGAACTCATAAACCTTGGCCCAAAAAATTACCAGCCTTAGCAAAGCAACCAGCAAACAGTATGGAATTGAGTGCCAAAACAAAACCCCCAAAAAACTGCTGGCCAGATTGCTTAAGCGAAATGCAAATCATAACACAAGCTGTATGATCCCGTAGCCTCCCCAGGGAAATACATTTTCTGGTTATGTGATTGTGTCATGCAATTCCATACTGTAATCAGAAAGTCATATTATTATTAGGCCTATTTTTGGCGCCTTATCTACGCCTGCAGTTTAGACCCAATCGATTCAATTCCAGTCCCCACATGTCTTGGGTATTGCAGTCCATTGCGCTTACATACAGCTATGTGATCGGTTCACGTGTTATATTTTTTATTATTATTTTTAATCAGTTTTTGGCCCCATTGAAATGACTGTAATTGCATGACTATTGTAATATTATGATTTTAAACGCTTACATTTCCTGAAATGTATAATTGTGTTTTAGTTTTCGAAGATAACTGTTCTCCAGGTAGCATAAACATTGTTTGGTACTAAAACATTCGTAACAAGTAGACACAGCCTTTGCATAACTTTATAGAACAGTTAAAAGTTTGATTATAGAAATACCTGGATTTAGTCAAAGCTCTTTAAATTGCAAGTGGTCACCTGTCTGCCTGCCCCAAAGCAGTCTCAAGGGACACACCCTCTTTGACCATTTGATAAAAGCAGACTCATCAGAATAGAACTTAGCGATTAACGTATTTTTTGAAGAGGGAAGGCCACCTCTCTAGAGATCGAAATGAGGTAATTTTGTAGGGTTCTGGCAATGCTCCTCCTGTTCTGACTCGCACAAGGGAGTAGATACCAGTCCTGCTGCTGTTGCCCTTCTACGGCCCTGTCCAGCGCTCTTCGTGTAATGGCCCGTCTCCTGGTATCTCCTCCACACTCTGGGGACTGTGCTGGGAGGTACAGCAAAACTTCTTGCGGCGGCCCATATGTTGGTAGGAATCGGGAAGGTAACATTTTCAAACAGATATACTCTACAGGGGGTATGTTAAAAAAGTTGAATATGTAAAAGCAGCCGAAAAACACAGAGAGGAAAAGGTAATTTAAATACACAGACATAATCTAAAGGTATTGTTTGAAAGACTTCAATAGGGGAGGTCATTTACACTACTGTTTCCCAACGTATGTTGTTTGCCATTTACGAAACAGAGCATAGCTACAGGAAGCCGGGTGACAGACTTCCTGACGACATCCCGTTTATGGAATAGGGCGATATGGGGTCATTATTGTAGCAAAACTATTTGCAAATGCGTGTGGAGAGTTGTGTATTTGTATCTCAATCCGTGCGTGCGTAATCAGGTTTGTAAGTGTATAAAAAATATCCGTCTGTATTCAGATTTGCAAGTGTATTGAGAGTTGTATACCTGTATGTATAGACAAATCTGTGAATGCGTGCATAGATCTGTAAATGTGTAGACAAATCTGTAAATACGTACGTGGATATTAATGGCTAAAAGTCTAAGTATTTTGCTGCAAGAGCTGAAAATACAGACTAGCATAAATTACAACGCACGCGAGTCTCTCAATTGGATGTGTTTTTACACGTGACTTTTGCCACACTTCTGCCGTTGCAGAGATCTGCATTCTCGAGATTTGTGCGTATGTAGCGATTTGTCTGTCGAGATTCGTCTGTGTGACAGAGATCCGTCCGTGTGGCGATTCGTCTGTGGGTTGATGTTTGTAGGTGTGTCTCATTCCAGATTAAATTTTGTATACAGTTTATAGTAGAAAAGCATGAAACTTGAACGATATGCTAATGGTCGATTGTTTTGCAATTTGTTGCAATATTTCTAGTGATGTTAACGTTTTAAGTTCTTGCTCTCGAACGCAGTATTAATTTAGCTAAGTTAAGGTAACGTTATACTTGGGCTACTAATGAAAGTGTAAACCGTTTAATGTCCAACTATCCAACTTTCCTTGCTTTTTAATAAGTGTGCAAGAGAAATTTAATAGACAAATACTAAAGAAATTGTTGAAGAGTTGTGAGGGGCACAACTGACCATTTTATATTGGCATGGCGAAAGTTATTTTAATAAACACATTATGGTTCACACAAAACATGTCTTTTTCATCATAAGTGCGTATGATTCTACTGTAAGCCTGAGGGGCTATATAGTTATTTATATCAGAATGAACAAAAATTATAAGGCCTAACCTAGCACTGCACGGTCTACTGTAAAACCAATAGTGAAGTAGTCTATACTAACTAGACTGCAGCAGCTTTTGATAGCCTATAGTGCAAATAATTACATTGTATAATCAGTAGGCCTAGTGCAGCGTATGGCATGATATCTTAATGTGACGTTTAAATGTAACTTCACACAACCATCTCTGAAGCAAAATAATAATTTTATTCAGTTCGTCAACGTCTATGGACGGATATTTATGGGGGTTCGTTCGCATTTTGGTCTGGTTGTGAAACTGCCCGGCTAAACCTTTATTTGCGTTTCTTATATGGCTGTGCTCTTCAACACACTACATCCAATCAGAGTTTAAAATTCTGGCAGCTAAAATGGCCCGGTCAATCAGTCCGCGGTCACGTTACGCTGTATTGTAGCACCCAGTGAGCAATAGTTATTAGTAGCACCCAGTGTAAGCAATGGATTAATTGATATTGCATATTGCATATGAATGTATGGCAGTTTAGGGCTTCCATATGAATGCAATAAATCATTTGAAAGTTGTGTTTGAGAATGTAAACTAACTGAATACCAATTACTAATGGAATTAGTTAGAATATCTAAGAGAAAATAACTTGGGAGCGAAACAGCAACACCAGATACCATTAAATTGCAGCCTCGGCAAATGTAACGACTAACTTAGCCTATATTCTATAGCCTAGTTTAAGATGTAGCCTAGTTCAAAGCTTATTTACCGGCTCATGTGACATTATTATAAACGCGTTGATTGGATGTTACATGTCGAAGTGCACTTTGGGAGTCACATAAATTTCTACCGAGACACACAGACGAATCGCCACACGGACAGATCTCTATCACAGACGAATCTCGACACAGACAAATCGCTACACACGCACAGATCTCGAGAATGCAGATCTCTGCCACCACAGAAGTGTAGCAAAAGTCACGTGTAAATACACATCCAATTGAGAGGCCCGCGTGAGTTTTAATTTATGCTTGTATGTATTTTAAACTCTTGCAGCAAAATACTTAGACTTTTAGCCATTAATATCTACGTACGTACGTATTTATAGATTTGTCTACACTTTTACAGATCTATGCACGCATTCACAGATTTGTCTACACATACACAACTCTCAATACACTTGCAAATCTGAATACAGACGGATATTTTTTATACACTTACAAACCTGATTATGCACGCACGGATTGAGATACAGCTACACAACTCTCCACACGCATTTGCAAATAGTTTTGCTACAATAATGACCCCATAGGGCGACGTGTGTGTGTGTGTGTGTGTGTGTGTGTGTGTGTGTGTGTGTGTGTGTGTGTGTGTGTGTGTGTGTGTGTGTGTGTGTGTGTATGTTCTAACATATCATAGAGTTCTACTTCATTAACTAAAGATCAGCTTTAGGCTATTGAAAACCTAATCAAAAATGTGTTTTCTTTAAGGGCTACATACGGGATAGAAAATAAAAGTGGCTGTTTAAACCTTAGTAGCCTAGAGCTTACTTTTTTCTTTTAGGATCTATTCAAAGCCTCTACAGAGTTTTATACACTTTAATATATGTTAGTTTTTTATATTCACCCCATGTTTGCATGCATAGGAAGATGTAATATGTAGGCCTATGTATAATCTTTTGAGAGGCGTCAAGAAGGCTAATCTATAGGCTATCTTAATCTGTTTTCCGGAAGACAGGGCGAAATTATAACACCTATAGGACATGAAAGATATGTAAACAAGGGAGCTATTGTTTTAGTTATAAACGCTATGACGGCTGTTGAGCATAGGGTTATAAAAGGTTCTTCAGCGATCACGCCAGTCAGTCACAAAATCTTGTCCTTAATGAAAACGCATCCCCTGAAAATTTTTACTACTATTTCTACGATTTTTCATTTTCTCATACCAGGTGAAACCACAAAAAAAAAATACAACAACGCTTCATTGTAAGTTTTCTACTTATGTATATTTATAAATTTTGTTTTTTCTCTCTTTCTCTCTCTTAAAATCAGGTGGTTCAACACTCTTCGAAATACCGTGTCTTTCCGACCAAGCTGAGATGCCAAATCCGCCTACCCTATATTTAAAAAGAAAAAAATCTATATTATAATTTTTTTTTTTTTTTACATTATCCTAAGTTAAAGCGTTCTTATTGTTAATCTTTCTCATACAATACCTATGCTTTATCTTTCCACAGTAAATGTCCGAAAGGCTTTCTGGAAGGATTGTATTACGCCTGCCATTAAAAGATCGAAACTTAGCCTAAGACACACACGCAGAACACTGAAGAAAAATAAGCTTATTTCTTAAATAGCGAAAAAGAAAACCAAGAAATCCTCAAACCGAGGTAAGTTGTGCCAACAACATTATCATATGTTTGGGATGAAGTTTTCTCTCTTCTGTCGGCCTCTTGTCTTATTTTCAATATTTCTCACAGAGGCAGCCCCGGAGGCTATCCCTTACACGGTGTCAGAACCCGAGGCCTCTACAAGCAGAGCGAAGACCAATCTACAGACCCGTGATTCTACACTGCAGTTGAACAACCCCGAAGACCGGACATCCACCCAGATAGAATCTTGGGACAAATCAGAGTTTTTGGAGGAGGTGAAACCAGAGCCGCTTCAAGTTCACACTGTATCCCTAGAAGTCGTATCAAATCAGGTAATACCATCGTTTAATGTGAGACGACAAATTCTAAATTTACATGGCGAGTTCACAGAATTCAGAGAGATTTATATAAATGATACCCAACAGCACAAAGTATGTTTAAATACACATCTTCAGACGCTGTGTTCAGCCATACAGCTAATGGATGGGTTAGTGCAGGGAATATTACGAAGCTTGGATCAATTGACACAGCTTGTTTTGGCAAATCAGCAGAATTCTGCTTAAAGGTGTAGCTTCAATTAAGAATATACGTCTGTTACAGTCGTTCTCTAAATTAGCTACTTAGTCAAATAAAATAAAATCTTTGTTGTTGTTTTTTTTTGCCAGAAGGTTCTGTTAAAGTAATTTTAAAATGTAATATACATGTAATGTCTTTTCTGTTTTTTTTTTTTACATGGTTTTGTTTTCATTTGAGACATTTGAAATAAAGTGATTTTGTTGAAATATCACTATTTTAAGATTATAGTTGGTTATTCTTCCTGACGGAAACGTTCTGTGCACATAATCGGTTCTGAAAGTCTAGAGTCCGACGAGAACGGCTGATCCTAAAGTTTCTGGGTATGATAAATGTTGTAATTTAGGCGATTACCTATTGCATCACGTTTTGAGCTATCTGAAGCATTTACTGAGGTATCATTTGCACAGCTACAAACACATATTGACGAACACGTACACAGAGATACCCCCACCACAACGGAGAACATTAGTTCTGACATAGAAATTGGCAACGCCGCAACAGACTGGCCTACAGTTAACCCCACCATACCTGCACACATTAGGTCTGACATAGAAATTGGCAACGCCACTACAGGCTGGCCTGTAGATAATTCTCTCCCACATGTTGACAATACTTCTGACATAGAAAGTGACAACACGGCTGTATATATCACGGATGCCCACATTGTTTTACTCCGACAGATGTTAACCCAATATCAAAAGTAACTCATGTAACACTGTACAGACAATTCAGAGAGCGATTGGATGCCCTAAAAACCATCCATGGGTTACAGGTCAACTACATTTGGGAGTGTCAGTGGAAAAGTGCCAAGCAACAAAATGCTGATGTTAAATTCATGACCTCTTACAAAGCCCCAGAAAGGCTAGAACCTCATCAGGCTTTATTTGGGGGACGCACCAACGCATATCATCTTAATTACAAGGCTGGAGAGGGAGACAATTCACTATGATTTCACAAGTCTCTATCTTTTTGTAAATGCAAGAAAAACGTACCCAACAGGACACCCGAGACTTACATACAGAGACATTTGAGCCTCTGGAGAATTACTTTGGGTTTGTCAAGGCAACCATTTTACCCCCAAGAAATCTTTACCATCCTGTTCTACCCGTCAGATGTGACGGTAAATTAATGTTTCCGCTGTGTCATACTTGTGCAGAAACGGAGAACCAAACTGAGTAATGTTCACACGCTGACGACGAGCGAATGTTGACAGGTACATGGGTAAGCATTGAGGTGCAGAAGGCTATTCAAAAGGGCTGCGTCGTTATGGGCATCAATGAAATTTGGCATTTTGAAACAACATCAGACACCTTCTTTGAGTCCTATGTCAAAACATTCCTGCGTTACAAGCAAGAGGCTAGTGGTTAGCCATCGGATGCAAAAACAGAAGAGGAGAAACAGAACTATATCCGTGCTTATTTTAGCCGAGAGGGAATTCAATTAAATGATGCAAACATTATTTTTAACCAGGCACGACGCAGTATAAACAAACTGATTCTGAATAGTTTATGGGGGCGTTTTTCAATGAGGT
Organism: Galaxias olidus; assembly: GCA_026901105.3. NCBI lineage: Eukaryota > Metazoa > Chordata > Actinopteri > Galaxiiformes > Galaxiidae > Galaxias > Galaxias olidus. Next base: position 13,402 of record JAPMUY010006774.1, on the reverse strand, counting down.
CTAATCTTGCCACATGCGAAATTGTCACAGACCCTGAACTGTTTTTTCGGTTTGCGTGTAGTGATCAGTATGATGTCTCTTTGATGAGTGAAAAATATTTTACAACAGCCTTGGTTCAATGGACCTGGGCGGACCCCAGATCTGTGAGAACCAGCAACGTGTGTGTCTTCATAGGCTGTTTCACAACGGCAAGGGCCTGGCTAGAGCTGTAAGATCTTATGGATCAGCTGGGGGAGGGATGTATTTACTCTGACACTGACTCAGTTGTCTTTGTATCAAGAGAGTGAGACTGGATGCCGTCCTTAGGCCCTTATTTGGATGATTTTACAGATGAGATCAATGGTACTGACGGGGGCTCTGATCACATTACTAATTTTTCATCCTCTGGCCCCAAATCTTACGGGTACAAAACGTTGAAAGGTAAGAGCTGCATGAAAGCTAAAGGCATTACCTTAAACCAGGGTTGTAGAGCTATTTTATTAAGCACCAGAGCGCAACAGTAATGACCCCCCCTCCCCCTCCGACTACGCAAACGCAAAATAACTGCAAGGCATATAAGAACAATTCAAAATTTTGTCACCAGGACAACATCACATTGTTCAAGTGAACTGCAACAAGCATGAATTCAGTCAGAATAACCAAACTACAGCTTCTTGCTGTCAGACTTAAAGGCTACATGGGTGACTCATAAAAACTGCCAAAGCCAATCTGCCTTGAATGCCTGGGCAACTCTGCCTGGGCGTTTGTGGCTGAGGATTGGGAAAGCTAATAGGCTATTTGACAAACTGTGCCCATGGAGGACAACGTGCTCATACAATGTGGCCAATTGGAAAACAATAACGCACTCATAATAATGCAACACAGTTAAACTAGGCCGACTGCTATATTTTATAACTATCATAGGCTATTTGTTTTACGTAACGACCACAGAGGACAACGTAACTTTGTTCAAAAAGCAGCAATTTTGCACTATAATCGCTAACAATAATGCGCAGCTATGGATGTGGCGGCCGAACATTTAAAGACCAGCCTTGGTTACGTTAGCCATGCCAATTCGGTTTTTGATTCATGTTTCTATTACTAATGTAACCAACCACGCTGTTAGATCATCATTATATGTATTATTATTATTATTGGATTAGAAGTTTAGGGGAGCCTTCTAGGTTACGTTCATATCCACCGCGCTGTCAGTCTTTTATGACCGCAGATTATCCAGGTTGGTCGAGAGACATATTTTTTTGTGTTGCTATCAGTATCACAAGCGAGAGGCACGTTCACTATTGGCGCAGTTACCTTGTTTTAGAAAGTTTGCTTGCGTCTTTGTGACTGTAGTGATAGTTAAAAATATATTTTGTTTTTATTATTGTGAGAAGTGCCTGAGTGCGGCTCCGGCGCGCCCCACCCCCCACTACACCCCTGCCTTAAACGCCCGGAATTCAGCCTTAATCAATCTTGACTCTCTTGTCGGCTTGATTGACAATCACGTGGACGATGAAAATGCAGCGATGCATATTTTGGCAAAAACACACCATTGTAAGCAATAAGAGAGGGTTCACTGTGAAGAACAAGACAGTTCTCAAACGTTTTCAAGTTGTCTACAACAAGAGACGGATAATGCGTGATTTAGCAACACTTCCTTATGGATACTAATAACAGACATGCGTGAGCTATTGAGGGTTTCGACTTTCGACTTCAACATCCCTTCTCGGCAATAATTAGTGCGCCGTCAAACTCGGGAAAAACCTATTTTGTAAAAACCCTGATAGAAAACGCCGAGACATCATTTTCTAAAAAGAATGACAAAATCGTATACGTTTACTCATGTTGGCAACCGATACATGACGAACTGTTGAAATTTAGACAAGTCAAATTTGTAGACGGTATCCCTGCCTCTTCGTGTGATGAAAATCTCTTTCCCCCAGGACAATCACACCTATTAATTATTGATGATGTTATGGATGAGGCTTGTAAAAAATGGGAAGTTGAGAAAGTTTTCACACAATATAAACATCATAAGCAAATAAACTGTTTTTACCTAATACTAAATTTATTTTGTCAGGGAAAGTCTAGTAGAACAATTACTTTAAACACAAATTATTTGTTTTTATTAAAAAAATCCGAGAGATAACTATCAGATAAGTGTTTTAGGGCGTCAAATGTATCCTGGCAAAACAAAATATTTCATGAAGTGTTTTGAAAATGCGAACGAACCCTTTCGTTACCTTATCGATTACAAGACAAAGACGCCCGACCATTTACGGCTCAGAAGCAACATACTTTCACGCAATCCGGTTGTTTATATACCAAAGAAGGTTTGATAATGTCGACTCTCTTAAGGAGAAACTTGCCAATGCTCAGAGCATTATTTCAAGCTACTCCCTCGCAAAGGAAGGGTATTTTACAAGCTGCTTCTTCAGATTTTATCTTAGCATTGTGCGAGATATCTCTTAACCTTTTAAAAGGAAAAATACCTCTGACGAAGGCGCAGTTTAAAAAATTAAAAAATAAGAGCGCAAACATACATCTATTAGCAAATAAAAAGATTACTGTGAAGAAGAAGAAACGACTGTTGATACTGTCTGGGGTATTTCTTTTGCCTCTTTTAAGCGTCGTGGTACCGTTAGTCACTAGCCTGCTTGCTTCAAGACTTCTGTGATAAGATGGAATATGCTCAGAAAATGTATCTTGTGCTGCAAGCACAGCTAAATCAGCTGAGACAGGGGCCCCCACAGAATAATATTAGACAGACTGCAGAAAATTATATGAATCAGTCTATTAGACATATACTGAGTCAGAATGTCGGTGATTTACATGAGAAGGCTAAACAGTTTTCTTCTGTTTTTTGCAGAGATATTTATCACTGGGAAAGCAGGGGGCTCTCGAGTCAAACATGTTGACCTTGGCTCTCCCCTCAAATATTGAGGGTAGCGTATCAGTACCAGAGCCTACAGAACAGGTTTCAAAGCTGGAAATGGATGATACTGACATAAGTGATATTTAGAAATATATCGGTGACAAGAAAAATGCTCAGATTATTTTGGATAAGATGAGAAACTCAAAAGATGTTTCTTGGCGCCCTGAAGGGGGCGAAGTTGTTGTAAAGGGTCATAGGATAAGAGGCTCTCATATTTTAGACTTGATAAAAAATGTCACAACCCCCTACAGGGTTTCTGACGAGCGTAGACCTGTAGGCTGGCATGAGTTTTTAGAGGTCTTGGCAAATGTAAATATTCCCCAGACAGCTATTCCTAACCAAAATGTTAGACGTAAAATCAGTTTGTATAAGAGCCATGCAACAACCCCTGATAAAAGCAGTTCTACCACGACTCCAGCATGATCACCTTCACCTCCTGTCAGACACTTAGACACACACATGACACCACATTTCAAATCTCCAATGCGTAAAGGGTATAACCGTTGATAAATTCTTGTCTGGTTATGGATAGAGGTTGATCTTTCAAATATTTTCCTGTTGCTAAAGAAAGCTGGTTGTATTCACGGACTGCTGCCCCTACCCTAAAATCTGGTTGAAACGGTTTACTAGGAATTTGTACGCCATCAACACATAAGGATTAATATTCGACAAAAATGTTTTTGAAATTGAATGGATTCTTGGAATAATTTCTTGTAAATACGTAATTGTCTACTGCTTCAATAACTTTAGCTTTAGGTGACTGACCAAGAATTAGGTTCTCTTGAATACACACTCTAGTCCCTGCGCCCCCTGAAAATGTCTTAACGCATACGCGATCAATAGGATATTTTGCTGCTGAAGACAATAGAGCGCTTGCATGCCTGAGTCTGACCGCAGGGGACACTGTTACCTTTTTGACAAATAATGAGGCTGCTAAAATTTGAACCTTGTACGCTACGTCGCCTCTACACATTAGACAAAATTCATCTTTTGCATGGACCATACGTATTTTTATATCCACTCCCGTTAATTATCAACTTCTCCTGAAAGAATATTTTTATTTATTTATTTATTTATTTTTCATCTTTATTGACAGACTGCAGGGTCCATTAGAAAAACATACAACATAAACAACAACACAAACAACTGAGTCACATAACATACATAGATCAGCAGTACCACTTACTCCTTCAACAGACATTGATACCAATGCTTTCACATAGGGGATTGATACCGCACTACACTGAGTTTAGGATCTACCAGCAGCTTTATTATAGAGTTCTGCGAGTCATTCAGCCTAAATATACATTTGTACATCAAATTCCTCAACAGAGCATGGAAAGAATAGATTCTTGCTTCACAAAACAAAACACTTGCACCACTCCACCTAGGCTTTCTAAGTAAAATCCTCAAACCGTCATTATAGGCAACTCTAATCTTATGAAAGCTTGTCCTTTTAAACTTCACCCACAGACTGGCAGTATACAGCGGAGTGCAATAAGCACGAAACAGACTTATTTTGACATGATCCGAACACATATTGAATTTCCTAGCCAACATGTTAGCTTGAGCATATAATATAGGGCACTGCCTGTACATGTCGTCGTCATCAAACAATGTATCCGTAATCAAGTGCTCCAAATATTTTGTTTTAGTACAACAACATAACTCCTGCTTTGCCAAGTAAAACACAGGGAAGTTAAGATCCTTATCTCCTTTTGCTCTACATATCATGGCAACACTTTTTTTTGCATTGTATTTAACATCATGTTTTACCCCATAATCAGAACATATAGTCAGTAACTGTTGAAATCCAGCACTGCTAGGAGAGAAAATAGCTAAGTCATCAGCATACATAAAATGGTTAAAAAGGGTGTTACCAATCATACAGCCAGTTCTGCTGCGTGTTAGCTGTTCAGAAAGATCATTCATATATACAGTGCTGTGCAAAAGTATTTGCCCCCTTACAGATTTCTTCTGTTTTTGCTTCTTTGTCACACTTACATTTTTCAGATCATCAAACAAATATTTATATCAGACAAAGACAACCTGAGGGAATACAAAATGCAGTTTTTAAATGATGATTTCATTTATTAAGGGAAAAAAGCTATCCAAACCAACCTGGCCCTATGTGAAAAAGTAATTGCCCCCTAAACCTAATAACTGGTTGTGCCACCCTTGGCGGCAACAACTGCAATCAAGCGTTTGCGATAACTGGCAATGAGTCTTTCACATCGCTGTGGAGGAATTTTGGCCCAGTCTTCTTTGCAGAATTGTTTTAATTCAGCCACATTGGAGGGTTTTTGAGCATGAACGGCCTGTTTAAGGTCATGCCACAGCATCTCAATCGGATTTAAGTCCGGACTTTGACTAGGCCACTCCAAAACCTTCATTTTGTTTTTTTTGAGCCATTCAGAGGTGGACTTGCTGGTGTGCTTTGGATCATTGTCCTGCTGCATAACCCAAGTGCGCTTGAGCTTAAGGTCACGAACTGATGGCCGGACATTCTCCTTCAGGATTTTCTGGTAGAGAGCAGAATTCATGGTTCCATCAATTACGGCAAGTCACCCAGGTTCTGAAGCAGCAAAGCAGCCCCAGACCATCACACTACCACCACCATGTTTGACTGTCGGTATGATGTTCTTTTCCTGAAATGCTGTGTTAGTTTTACACCAGATGTAACGGGACGCACACCTTCCAAAAAGTTCCACTTTTGTCTCATCAGTCCACAGAATATTTTCCCAAGTCTTGGGGATCATCAAGATGTTTTTTGGCAAATGCGAGACTGGCCTTTGAGTTCTTTTTGGTCAGCAGTGGTTTTCGCCTTTGAACTCTCCCATGGATACCATGATTGCCCAGTCTCTTTCTTATTGTTGACTCATGAACACTGACCTTAACTGAGGCAAGTGAGGCCTGCGGTGCTTTAGATGTTCTGGGTTCTTTTGTGACCTCCTGGATGAGTCGATGCGCTCTTGGAGTAATTTTGGAAGGCCGGCCACTCCTGGGAAGGTTCACCACTGTTCCATGTTTTCTCCATTTGTGGATAATGGCTCTCACTGTGGTTCGCTGGAGTCCCAAAGCCTTAGAAATGGCTTTGTAACAATTTCCAGACTGACAGATGTCAATGACTTTGTTTCTAATCTGTTCTTGAATTTCTTTAGATCGGGGCATGATGTGTTGGTTTTTTAGATCTTTTAGCCTACTTCATGTTGTCAGACAGGTTCTATTTAAGTGTTTTCTTGATTCTACAGTTCTGACAGTAATCAGGCCTGGGTGTGGCTAGTGAAATTGAACTCAGCTTTAAAAAAATATGGTTAATCACAGTTAATTCATGATTTAACAAGGGGGGGCAATTACTTTTTCACATAGGGCCAGGTTGGTTTGGATAGCTTTTTTCCCTTAATAAATGAAATTATCATTTAAAAACAGCTTTTTGTATTGACTCAGGTTATCTTTGTCTGATATTAAAATTTGTTTGATGATCTGAAACATTTAAGTGTGACAAAAAAGCAAAAACAGAAGAAATCTGTAAGGGGGCAAATACTTTTGCACAGCACTGTACATTAAATAGAGCAGGAGAAAGTAACCCTCCCTGCCGAACACCATTACCAACTCCAAATGGAGCAGAGACACTATTGCCCCATTTGACCTGCATAGTTTGGTTTGCATACCAGAATGCCAGGAGTCTTATCAGGTAGTCTGGCACGCCCCTTTCACTCAATTTAAGGAAAAGTTTAAGGTGGTTCACCCGGTCAAATGCTTTGGAGGCATCAATAAAACCTATTAACACAGAGGAGTTCTGCCTCCTATGTGTTTCAACCACTTCTTTCAAAGCATAGATACCAGTACCATATTCAGTACCATGATTAGCCTTAAAGCCAAACTGATTATCTGTGGTACCAATATAATCACCTAGCCGGACTAATAAAATGCTTTCTAATACCTTGGATAACACACTGGCTAGTGCGATAGGCCTATAATTATCCAGGCCACCAACCTTGCCAGCTTTGTCCTTGACGACAGGAACAAGAGTGACTGACAACATAGTCAGGCAACAGTCCATGGGTCATAAAGCCTGTAAAACATATGGCCAGGAGGACAGCAACCTTAGGGCTCGCAAACTGGAGGTGTGATCTAGAATAGATCGCAGTGTAGCAGCCCTAACAGTTCGACGGGCTCACCGCTTGTAAACTTAGCTTTCTTTCTTAAGCCTAAATTGGCTCCCACCGGGTCATATACATTCATGCCCCTCAGTCTCCTTAAAAAATAAACCCGATGAAAATTGTGTTTCAAGAGTGCCTTTTCCATAATTCAGAAGCCCTTCAATAATGGATCTTTAACCGTACGTATTGGAACTTTGATATATCAGTTTGTCTCCCAGAGATACGTCCACTTGTGAAAATAACGATGCTATCTGATAGCTGACAAGACCCACAACCTTGTCCGCGTCAATGGTTGAACCGTCAGGTTTATTCATTTTAATTTTTAAATAAAGTTGCGAGTTGTTGATATCTATATAGTCTGCAGAGTGTGATGACGCCATATAGAACTCGATAGGGCCTGAATCGGTCAGAGCGGCCAGCGGGTGTATTTCTACATAGGTATTTTTTTCAATCGATGTCTGTGTGTAAGGCACACAAAATAGATCCAGCTCTGTTTTTGTCGATTCTTCAGACATACTGTGTAACAGCGCCATCTTCTGTTCTAAAATATACTACTAATAGATCTTTTCCCCTGACGCGGTTGTTTACGCTTCCTCCGTCTCTTGACAACTGGCTTCTGTTTTGCGTGACGTTTCGTTTTCTTTGCAGGCTGACCACGTCTTCTGCCCGGAGGACGTTTTAGCCCACTCCTTCTCATTACCATCATACCAGACCTCTCCTGCGATTGGCTATTCATTCTTGTCAATGCCTCTGACACCACATCGGACACAAAACCTCTTGCTGCTTTTTTGAGGTGTGGTTTGGCTATATTAAATCCGCTTTTAAACAGCGGGACAGCCATTCTGAAAAGGCCACGAAATATGCCACCAAGACCCGCCCCTCCGTACATGGCCGGGGCCCCCGCATAGCCTGGGAGTCCATGCCCGGCTTGTCTTTGGTAATAATTGACATACAGATCAGGATTAACTGCGTATGCGTTTAGCGGAGCCATTCCTACAAAGTATGTCTTGTCGGTCTAAAGTGTAGTTTTGCGACCACCTTCCCGAAAGTGAATGGTACATTCTGATTTTGATCGGTTTTGATATCTATTAATATATTGTCTAAATGGGCTTTGGACATGCTAACATAATGTGGTCTATCACATATCCTGGTAACTATTGTGTTGTAATTGGACTAGTTTCTTGCTGTACAATGCGCACATGTTTGCGCATGCGCGTGGCGTTGGGTGGCTAGTTTGTAAGCACTTGAATACACGGCATCAACGGGAGAGCCCAAAGTAGAACTCAGTGTTATTGTTCGTAACCTATGGTTTGCATTAAATAATATAAACGTAAGACTGGCGTCCGGTTTCTGATTTACAATAACACTACATGGTGTCAGAAGTTAAATGCGAAGATGGCGAAATTTGCTCCTCCAGAAAACTTTGACTTCAGTCGCCACAGCAATTTTGCCAGAATGGCGTCACCGCTTCAACCGCTATCGGGTTGCCACCAAGCTTAACAAAGAAGACGGAGAGGTACAGGTCTCTCCTCTCCTTTATTCGCTGGGGAAAGAAGCTGAACAAGTTTTTAAGTCAGTTACATTTGGGGAGGCAGAAGAAAATAACTATGATGCTGTATTAGCGAAATTGGACTTATATTTTGTACCACGAGTTAACATTATCCACGAAAGAGCTCGATTCCACCAGCGTCCTCAAAGGCCGGGTGAAACTGCAGAAGAATACATTAGGTGCCTCCACGAGCTTTCTGATACGTGCGCCTTCGACGCAGTAAGGAAAGAAAATATCAGGGATAGACTGGTTATAGGGATAATGGATGTAGAGTTGTCTGAGAAACTACAACTAATGCCCGACCTGACGTTAGACAAGGCAGTCGAGTTGGTGAGACATTCTGAACAGGTGAAAGCGCATATTAGCGAACAAGAAGCAGCTACCAGCACGCAGCTAAGTGAAGTAGCACACAAACCAACGTCATACCGCGAGAGGCAGAGCCGTGGGCACGACCATAAAGAGAAAACCACCATGGATGGACGCAAGTGTTACAGATGTGGTAGGGCCAATGTTAGAGGACATCAGTGTGCAGCGAGGAATACTGAATGCCACAAGTGTAAGAAAGTTGGACACTTTGCAGTTGTTTGCCGTTCCCGCGTGGTTGAGGAGGTGATGTCACATATAGGGCTGCAGAGAGCGGGGAAGAAGTGCACTTTGTGGGAGAGGTTACAGATGTACGTGACAACAGAGCATGGACAGTTACACTGCAAATAAATGGAACCAAATTAACCAAGTGTTATATCTGAAAATACATTCAAGACTCTAAAAAGCCCACCAAAGCTCATAACAAACACAGTAAATCTAGAGAGCCCAGGGGGAAAACTGAACTGTATGGGCCACTTTACCGCTACTACTAGGTCAAAGGGCCATAAATTTAGATTCAAGGTTTATGTGATAGACGGGTCACCTGTCAGCAATCTGCTTGGTCGCAACGTATTTGTTGCAATGGGCCTAGTTAAGAGGATCAATGAACTTAAAAGTGAGCACACAGGCCAACTTGGCACTTTGAGGATTATTTTGACTGGCTTTATATTCAAAGAGGATGCTGTCCCTTACAGCGTCCATGCAGCTAGACGCATTTCGGTGCCTATGCTGCCCAAAGTTAAACGAGAGATATAGCGCATGGTCCGGAGCGGTGTGATTGAAGAAATCAAGGAGCCTACGGACTGGTGCGCGCCGATGGTTCCTGTTCCAAAGCAGAAAAAGGATGAGGTGAGAATATGTGTTGACCTAAAGCGGCTGAACTTGGCCGTCAAGAGGGAGAAATATGTTCTACCTACAATCGACGACATTCTACCAAAGTTGGCCAATGCCTAGGTGTTCTCCCTGTTGGACGCGATCAGCGGGTTCTGGCAAATTCCACTAGACCCAGAAAGTGCTAAACTCACTACGTTCATTACTCCATTTGGAAGATACTTTTTCAATAGATTGCCATTCGGGATCTCGAGCGCTCCAGAAATCTTCCAACGAGAGATGTCAGAACTCCTTAAGGACCAGGAAGGCGTCGCTGTGTACATGGACGATATCCTCATCTATTCAGTAACCCCCGAGGAGCATGAGGTTAGGCTCCAGAGCACCCTGCAAACCCTGGAAAAGGCGGGGTTGACACTCAACAAGAACAAATGCCTGCTGCGCCAGAGAAAGCTCCGTTACCTAGGACACTGCATCAACGGGAATGGCATCAGTCCGGATGATGCCAAAGTCCAGGCTATTACCGAGCTGGGCCCACCGGACAACGTGTCAGACCTCAGGAGGATCCTGGGGATGGTCCTCTACCTTGGCAGATTCCTGCCTAACCTAGCAGAAACTACAAGGCCATTGAACAACCTGCTCAAGAGCGACACCGTGTGGGCATGGATGGGCAGTGAAAGGGCTCATCACGAGTTCTCCTGTTCTAGCGTTTTATGACATGAAGAAACCAACTATTGTCAGTGCAGACGCCAGTAGCTACGGCCTCGGTGGGGTCCTACTCCAGGAACACCAAGGACAATTAAAACCTGTAGCATATTGTTCCAGAACTCTCACTGACGCAGAGAAGCACTACGTGCAAATAGAAAAGGAGTGTCTAGCAGCTGTATGGGCATGCGAGAAGTTCAGTAAATATCTTTACGGGTTACACACATTCACTCTCCAAAGCGATCACAAGCCCCTTGTCCCTCTGATAAACAATAAAGACCTTGATTTAGTCCCTCTGAGATGCCAACGGCTGTTAATGCGCATGATGAGGTTTAACCCCACAGCTGTGCACGTGCCAGGGAAAGACTTAGTTGTAGCGGACACCCTTTCCAGGCACCCCCGAGCTGCGGCAACACACGGAATTGCAGAGCTTGCCAGTGATATCCGGGCCCATGAGACTGCAGTGCGGGAGGCGTGGCCAGCTTCCCCATCTAAGCTGGAGATGACTGAGCAACAGACACGGCAAGATGCTGACCTGGAATTGGTGAAGAAGTATACTATCGATGGGTGGCCAACACATGCAGCCAACGTACCAGCTGAGGTGAGAGGCTACTACAACTCCAGAGGGCTCCTGTCGATCTCAAAAGGGTTAGTGGTATATGGTGAGAGGGTGGTTACACCCCGGAGCATGAGAAGAGAAATACTAGAGCAAATACACGGCGGTCACCAGGGCATTGTTACGTGCAGGGAACGCACCAGAGGAAGCGTTTGGTGGCCTGGAATTGGAAAGCACATCAAGGCACGAGTAAGCACATGTACTGAGTGCCAAGAGTCAAACCAACTCATAGGAGGGAACCTCTACTGACCACTCTATTACCCACTCGCCCATGGGAAAGAGTAGGGTCAGACAAATGCGAGGTGAACAAGAAGCACTTCCTAGTAGCAGTGGACTATTTTTCTAGGTATGCCTATCTCAGTGATCTGTCTGGGAAAACAACACGAGCAAAGCTGAAGAACATTTTTGCTAGGTGGGGATGCCCAAACGTGCTTGTTACAGACAATGGTCCTCAGTTTTCTGGTGAGGCCTTCACTCATTTTTCTCGAGACTATGATTTCCAACACATCCCCACCAGTCCACACAACCCCCAAGCAAACGGGGAGGCGGAGAGAGCTGTACAGACAGCTAAAAAGATTCTCAAGCAGCCAGATCCATTCCTAGCCATTGTGACCTATAGGGCTACCCCAATACAAGCAACAGGTGTGAGCCCTGCCCCGCTAATGATGGGTCGTCAGCTCCGCACCACTGTTCCCACGTTGGAGAGCAACTTACAGCCGGCATGGCCAGATCTTCAGCGGGTGAGACAGACCGACGATCGAGCTAAGCAAGTCTACAAGCGGGACTATGACAAGAGGCACAATGTCAGAAACTTACCGGAACTTGAACCTGGAACAAGTGTTGCTGTAAAACTGGACAGTGACCAGGGTTGGACAAAGCACGCTTCTATACTTGGACAGTGTGACACACCGAGGTCATACTTGATCCAGACAGAAGGTGGTGTACTGCGCAGAACCAGACGGCACTTGAAGCCCTTCCATTGCACCCCCGTGACATCTCCAGAGCAGGTTGAACAAGATGAGAGTGACACTGACATGGACTCACCTGTTCTATAGGAGGCCCCTCCTCCTGTTAGTGCGCCACAGACACCAACCCACAGGACGTCTCGTGGACGAGCTGTTAAACCGCCAGACCGCCGCCAGAGATAAAGAATATGTGCAGTAGGAGCATACATACTGTAGCCAGCATACGGCTGGGAGATGGCTCACCCCCAAGTTACGATGTTGTTCGTTTTCAAAAGACATTTAGTTCTTAAGGAGTGTTGTGGGCTTTGTCGTTTTTCTAATATTCAAAACAGTATGCTTTATTTCAGATTAACAGTAAATATGTTACCATTGGAATATTTCTAGGGGCTTACACAAATTTGGGAAGTTACTTTGATTGTTCTTTTGTCTGTGTTTTGACTTACGTAAGGGAGGAGATGTGTTGTAATGGGACTAGTTTCTTGCTGTACAATGCGCACATGTATGCGCATGCGCGTGGCGTTGGGTGGCTAGTTTGTAAGCACTCGAATACACGGCATCAACGGGAGAGCCCAAAGTAGAACTGTAACACAAATTTGGAGCTTTCACTGTTTAATCACTTGATTTAAAAAAAAATGAAAACACGTTTGTCCTGTCTACATAGATCAGGTTATGCAGAGTAACAAAGAAATAATGGCAAACTGTGATTTGCAGATAACGACGGTGGTACTGGGTGAAGGAGGTGGGGCAGGGATCCGCAGAAAACCGTATTCATTACCGCATCACAACATCATTAAAAGTAATAAGAAAAACCTTTACATCCCGCAGAATACAGACAATAATCTATGCTTCTAGATATGCCTAGCACATTTTTTAAACCCTGATCAGATAGACGAGGCGTACATGAAAGAAGCCAAACTAATGCAAGCTGTCCAAGTCATTAGAGCCAAGTCACTGTGACGTGCATCAGCCTTGTTACTTTGCCCTCCAGAAGCCGTGATCTGGCTGAAGTCTGCCTGCTGAAAAGGGATTCTCTATTAAAACCCTCTGCAAACAGGAATAAATAAAGACATCATCGCTACTTTAAAAAAAAAAATTCTCTCTCGGACAATTGCCTATGTCTGGTGACTATTTTCTTTTTTTTGCATGTTCTCCCCGTGCTTGTGTGGATTTCCTCCCACCATCAAAAAAACATGCTCCATTCTCCTACCAGTGCCCTGACCCTCACTGACCATGACCTGTCACTGCCAATTCACCTGGAGTGGGTCTGTGTGTGAGCAAGTCTGTCGTCATATGTTGGGT
>JAPMUY010006772.1:387500-492499 GCA_026901105.3 Galaxias olidus | reverse complement strand
TCACCATTTCTTCCCCCTCTCTGGGTAAGACAAAGGAACACGCCCCAAATGGCCACACTGAACACCCAGGGGGGCCAGCCTGCTCCCTCACACACAACTACTACAGTCACACAAACCAGCACACTGTTTCCACTCTAAGGATTAGTAAATTGGGAGTAAGAAACTGGACTAAACTAAGGAACATTCAATGAAATTCTTGGACATTGACCATGAGAACATATTGTATGTCAATTGTGTCTATTTGGTAATAATTATATATTTTGTATTGTTTTTCTAAGCTAACTAACATAATCAGTCTGGTAGAGTTTGGTATCAAAATGTTCACATTGACATTGTGAAAGCTTTGCAGCCGTTATATAGAACATATTCCAAGCATACAGGTATAAATAGAAAGAAAATGATTTGAGCTAAACAAGCTGACAACCCTTATCTCATACAGTGAGATAATTTACACCTCTGTTGACTGACCCCTGCAGCCAATCAGGTGACCCCAGCCAACTTTTGGGAACCTCCTTTGGATACTTCCAATAAATAGGGTCACAACCAGGAAAGGAATCGCTTTTTGAACTCTGTAAGAACGTGATCGGCCGTTTCGTTCTAACAGTATAAAATTGGCAACCCCACTCATCGAACCACGCTCGACTCTTGAACAAAGGATTTAAGGCCTTGGACCTCACTACAGGCCCGAAAACCCTTGCAACCCTTTTGAACTCAACCTTACCATTCCAGAGCATAGAAACCTTTATTGAACCACCGCACAACTTTCAACGTTATTCAAACGATTCAGAGTTTTAACCAAATCTACGTAAGTAGTTGGATTGCTGGATCACCCAAACTGAACCAGCGCCCCCTTTGTTCTCATTCCACGAGGTCATCGACAAGAACCAAGAAAACCCACGTTTCAAACCGCACTACTAACTCAACGGACTTTCCATCTTTATTCGAACAAACTAAGTTACAGAACTTTCCAACTTCACACAACGGACTCTGTTTCAGAACTTTACCACTGAACTACAGATCGCTTCTCCATCCAGCCACAACCGGCAGGCCGAGAATCAAAATTCACTCCTTTGCTAAGCAACGCCACCTATCGCCTCAAAGTAACGTAAAGCCCACTTTTGCTGCATTGAGCGTGATGCTAAGCTTAGACAATCTCTGCTGTGTTGTGTTTACCATAATTTGTCTTTTCTAATTGTCATACTGTGTACGTTTAGATACTAACCACTTTAGTAATCAATGTCATTATTTAGTCATTCTTTGTAGAACCGTAATTTTCATGTGTGTTAGACTAGTAAATAAATAGAATTGTTTTGCATTCAAACCCAGATGTGTCGCTTCGTTTCATACAATCAGTTATTCTCGGAACACAGAACTTAACTACTTCAGAATTGAGACTAAAACATCCAACTTATATTATTAGATTAATGCTAAATTGATTCGGTTCCTGCAGAGCCGTGCTTACGCTAAATTCTGTGGTGGTGCTCCGTATATAGGCAATTACCCTTAATCACCTTGATCGATTATAATATTAATTTATGAATTAAATGATAATCTACAAAATTGATAAAGAGTAATTTACACAAGTAGTAAGTCATTCACCCTACAACAGGTTGGCAGAGATGTGAGAATCAATTAGTTTAATCAGTGACCTTTGCTGACTCATTGACAAATATCAAGATGGACCTTTGGATGCAGATCCTGTGGATCTTGTAGTCCTGGTCCGCTCAGTGGCACAGATGGTGAGGAGCATCCGTAGTGCACGCCCCCACCCTGACCTCTGAGAAAGGAAAGGACCCAGTTGTGTGTCACTGGTCTGCACATCATTCTGCTGGGGCCAGCCGGGACGCAGAGTAAATACAAGCTCATGATATGAAAAGGGAAGGGGAGAAACAGTTCTTATTCATCAGTCCCCTGTCAGCGATAAGGCTGGCGGGGTCGGGAGATAGAGGAATGACTCTCCTTATGGAAAGATAAAGAGAAGGAGAGAGAGAAGCCACACTGTGATGTCACCAGACAGAGAGAGAAAAGCAGGGGGTGGGTGGGGGGTGGTGTTAGAAATTTAAAAGAATCTCTTCTTTCAGGAGACTTTAACGATGTTGAACAGACAGCATTTCTAAAATGACCCGTTTTCTAGGGACAAAGAGAGAGGAAAAGAAAGAGGAAGAGAGGGCTGGCCTCACATGACACAGAGGTATCTCTGAGAAGAGCCACTCTGTTATACTGCTTTACATTTAGGTGAAGAGCCACTCTGTTATGCTGCTCTACATTTAGGAGAAGAGCCACTCTGTTATACTGCTTTACATTTAGGTGAAGAGCCACTCTGTTATGCTGCTTTACATTTAGGTGAAGGGCCACTCTGTTATGCTGCTTTACATTTAGGTGAAGGGCCACTCTGTTATACTGCTTTACATTTAGGTGAAGAGCCACTCTGTTATACTGCTTTACATTTAGGTGAAGAGCCACTCTGTTATGCTGCTTTACATTTAGGAGAAGAGCCACTCTGTTACACTGCTTTACATTTAGGAGAAGAGCCACTCTGTTATACTGCTCTACATTTAGGAGAAGAGCCACTCTCACTGTTATACTGCTCTACATTTAGGAGAAGAGCCACTCTGTTATACTGCTTTACATTTAGGAGAAGAGCCACTCTGTTATACTGCTTTACATTTAGGTGAAGAGCCACTCTCACTGTTATACTGCTTTTACAATAAATACCTGTGAAAGTAAATTACAAATTGTTGACTATTCTTTATTCTATGTTGGCTATGATCCACTTTAGTATATCCTGTATATTATGTTACTGTAGACCTACCATTTTTCTTCAGAATCAACCAAAAATTATATTTAGATCATGTATTATTTATTTATATAAAAAAATTATAATCTAATTGGATTCACTTTGGACACAGTTGTTTTATAATGACTGTTATTAAAAGGAAAACTGTCATCAATATTGCCAGCATTTTAAAAGAAGACAGATACAGTGCAAGTAGCCCAATATCTCTATATTCTATGTATAGAACAAAGAGAGTTTAAGAACAATTTGAAAGTGTGCACGTTTAATTGATCCAGCAAAAGTGTTTTCTAGAGAAAAGTTATTGCAAAAGGTTCTTTTTAATCTGTCTTTCTCTTTTTGAAACAGTTTCACTCTCTCTTATTTTCTGACTAGTTATTTGCAAATAGTTTGTATATCTGACTATGCATTTGTATTAGCTGCCTTTCATCTCTGTTCTTCAGTAGTCTAGAATGTGGGACAGTCAGCACTCTTTCAATACAATTAGGGTTTTGTCAGGGCGAGCTGGAGCACATAAACAGTCTGTGTGTGTGTGTGTGTGTGTGTGTGTGTGTGTGTGTGTGTGTGTGTGTGTGTGTGTGTGTGTGTGTGTGTGTGTGTGTGTGTGTGTGTGTGTGTGTGTGTGTGTGTGTGTGTGTGTGTGTGTGTGTGGATGGGTGGAGAATGACGGAGAGAGATCAGGAGTGACGGCTGATCGTTGAAGCGTAATTCCATTACAGTTGGTGGGTGCTGTGAAGAGGAACCATTAGATGTATAATCAGGACTGAAAGATGGAGAAGAGGACAGAGATGACGAATGAGGCTGGCTGCGGAGAGATGCGTGGCTCCTCACCCTCTGACCCCCTGAACCTTATCATCACAGCAAGGCAAGCCACTGATGACACCAGTGAGCACATCTGTGACATTAAGAAAATGGTGGCTTTAAAGCACCAACTATTCCAATACAACAGAATTCCTCCAGCCAATGAACATATGAACCATGTGGCAAAGAAGTACCAAACTTCCTAGAATGTCATTGGGGAAGTTTGTCAGGGATTTGCTGGCTCTCTCAATCCCTGTAAGTTTTAAACACATTTGTGAACTTGTAGACTGAAGGCTTTGGGGTACCATCGACAAGACTGCATTTCCCTGCAACAAGACTGTGGCCTGGGCTCGACTGAAGAGGGAGCGGGCGGTAACTTAAGCCCCTTCAGGACAGGGATTTCGACGCACATGTCTAATTATCACATTTGTGTGGAACTGCTCAGCCTCTAAAAGCAGCTTTCTGCCTGCACAGATTTACTTTCTGCTGGGAAGTCGTACAAAACAGAAAAAAAAGATCTATCCGTGTACTTTAAAATCTTAGCTCGCCTGCTTGATTTTCCCTGGGATGTGAGAATGTGAGGATGTAGCTTCAGTCCTACACTGAACATCCCGAGTAAGGTACAGAGCTGGTGGGAGGTTAATGAAAAGCTGGGCACACTGTGAAGCATTGTGGTTTCATGTTCTTATGCTGAAAAGCATGCAAACTAAACAGATGAGGTAGAATACTAGCCCCATAGCGTAGGACTAAATGGCGTAGGACTACTCCATGACTCAGGAGTCATCTGATTCATCTAATCATGGTCTTTATTGGAGTCATTTATGATTTGGTTCCTTGCTTCGGGGAACAGATGATTGCAGTCATTATGTGGTCCCGTTTCTCAGGATAGTCCGTCGGCAGATGAGAGTTTACTCCGTGACTAAAGCTTCCAATTTTTGCTGTCTATTTGTGGTTCCAGGCCTATTTGGATGTAGAGGGGAAGTGTATTGTGGCTTTGAATGATGTGGGGTATTCAATTCAATCAAATCTACAATCTCTGGCAGGGTTCCCTCCTAAGTACTGCAATTGAAAATGTGGAGTAGATCAAAATGTGGGGTACCTCAAATGCAATGGCTTAAGCACTCTAAGGTTAATACCAAGGCGTTTGTTTTTGTCAGCCGTCACCACCACTAAGCCTATTAACCTGCATTAGTAAACGCTAGTAATAAGTAATAATGTTGAACCAGCAGATAATTATTGAAACTGATTTTGATTGTCTTTCATGTCTACTGATCAACGGATTCTAACACAGATAAAGGAATGAAGTACATTTTAACTTATCTTAAAGCTATATAATAATAATAATAATAATAATAATAATAATAATAATAATAATAATAATAACAATTGTAATATTATTATTATTATTTTATTTTATGATGATTATTGTTATTATAGGGACAACTGATTGTATACAATATTCAATGTTTATTTTCAGTAGAATAACAAAACTATACATCCAGTAAAAAAGCTAATGTCAAATTGACCTCTGTTATATTAACAATAGACACCACTGAATGACACACCCCAGCTGGAACAGATGTTGTTCTTTATCTTACAGATTTAATTTATTACATGGCTACTCTTGAGTTTGGTATTGTAGGGGGTTTGCCTTCTAGTATTGGTATACACTGACTTCAGACTATACAAGTAAATCAGCACTCAACAACTTCTGCCTGCTCAGCCACAACCTTTCAGCAAAATTCAACAATTATCTCCCTGTTTTCCCAATTCATCATATTCTTAGAGCAACTAGCACATCTGTCAGTTTTCAAGCTTTAACAAGCAGAAAGAAGTTATCTGCTCATAAGTTAAGCAGTACTTAGTGTTCACTAATGCAAACGGGAAGCTATAGCTAGGCATAGCCATTCTTTTCTGTACATTTTGGAAGAGTTCTTAAAAGTGTTCTAAGATTTAGTTTTAAAGACATTGTGGGCCAAAACACCTTTACAGCTAGGTAGAGCAAAGAGCGCTGAGATCTTCAACATGCCATAAGAAATTTCAGTTAAAGTCTTGCAAACAAAGTGGTTAATGACATATAGGTGATCAAAGAACAGATTGCAAATCTAGTTGTTTGTGTATTTCATCTTGGGGAAGTATACACAATATTTATTTACTGTGCTGCTAAAGAGCTGATGCATGTTTTTTTGCCCAGGCCTTGGGGTATCATGAGGTGTAAGGGTGAACATTTGCATACTCATATTGGGTCAGTTTCTCAACATAAATATCATTTGAAATCAAATTCAGTTGTTTTGGTGCTCACCACACACACACTCTCACCCACACAGACACTATCACTTCTTTATTTTCTGCCATTACTCCAAAATGATGGATAGATTGTGATAGCAAGTAGCCCCTTATTTACCAACGTTGAAAAGTGCAATTAATACTGTTGATTTATTTCTTGTCAATAGCCCTAATGACATGCTAAGTCCCTTACCTATTCATCTGTGGATAAGATAAACATTTTCTATATCAACGAGCATAGAGCAACACTCCATCAGCTGATTATGGAGCCTAAGGAGAAATTTCTCGTGGGATATGATGCCAAGAGAGGGAATTAACCACAAATTTGTACAAATAGCTTTCGGGCTAAAAAGTGCCTTTTCACTAATTGATGGAAGACTACTTATGGGTATCTTTTAGTCATAGTGTGCGAGTCCATGATGAAGATTTATAGCAATAACCAAGACCCCGTGTCTGAGTTCTGAAATTCAGTGACTGTGTAATGTTGATGTTCCTCTTAAGAAAAGGGCCTCCATTAGACATTGCTTCACGTGCTTGATGTGTGCTGAATCCACCACTATGGTAACAAGCCAGTGCCGTAACATTACAGCAAGAATTTTTGAGACTCTGATCACCTTTGATTTTGCAACTCCCTGTTCACTTCCATAGCAGTACTTTCACAGCAGGCTCAGTGCCATGAAAAACATCCTTTCCGCTGTCACACATCCACACTGTACATGACCAAGATCAAGATAAAAGATGAAACCACCTATTTGAACTGATTACTACTTTTGTACATTATCTATTTTAATCTAGTTTAGAAGAACTGCAGAGTGCATGGAATATAAAAAACTGCTGCTTGGACAAACTACCTCTCTGTTGGACTAGCTACTAAATATTAACATAAAAAGGTTTGCATTGATTTTATTGCTGGCATATTAACACCTCTATATATTTCTGTTAATGTTATCTCAGCACGCTTGTTTTGATTTTATAGAATCATAGTTAAAACTACCAAAACTCCTCTTCAATGTGTTTGAAACCCATGCTAGGTTTTGTGTTCTTTGCCACATTAAGCCTACTGAGATGTTCCCTGTACGAGATACAACTGTGGTTTTATGTTCGTTGCCACATTAGGCCTACTGAGATGTTCCCTGTACGAGATACAACTGTGGTTTTATGTAGTCCTGCCCTAAGGCTACTTGACTAATTGGTCTCCAAGCCTTTGTCCCTCCACAAATCCTCTTATCATTTACTCCATGTAACATTCACTAAGCAGGTCTTTGACGAGAAATGGATTGAGCTTCTTGGTCTCTATTTTGTGACTGTTAGTATTTGGCTTTGATTAAATCTTCGGGCCTCTTGAAAAATGTGTTTGATTAAAATGCACTGTAAGAGTAATGTGAATAACCTTGACTTAACCTCCACAGGTTTTTACTATTGGAATGGAGTGTCTTCTAATCATGCAATTTATTAATAGATGAATATAGACAGTATCATGTCAAAATATAAAAATGATCCACATAATGTAACTTACAATGAATGAGGGAATTGATGAATAAGTGTCTCTCAGCTGGAAAATCACCTTAATTGCTTTACAGCCACAATTTTCTCACTTTTGTGATTTTCAAAAGCTTGCTACCACACAGCTGCTGTGTTTGTAATCTCCTACTATGCAGCCTTAACATACAAAATATGACAAAAAATGTGTACGCAGTATGCCAACTGTACATAGTATGTAAAATCTTTGTATCAAAGAAATTCCAGGATGACACTATATTATAAAAATTGTTGAGTACCCAAGAGATGATGCTTTAAGCCCAAAAATGCAACGCACCAACTGACAGAATTAACAACAGTTCCACAGGTTTTGGTCACATGTTCCAGCTGAGTATATTATTAACAATTAAAGCAAATATTTGTAAAATAAGTTAGACTTCAGTTTAAGTATTCAGTTTACAATATGTACTCATTGAGAATATTGTAGATAGTATTTAAGTATGTGGTTCAGATCATAGCCATTGTGTGTGAAATCAGGAATACACACTTAGATAGCATCTTAGGTTGACATTGAAAAGAGGCTGCTTAAATGGAGAAGGGCTGGTGAGGACTGAAGGGTATCTGTTTTAGTGCAGATTACAGTGATTATCATAATCACTGTAATGACACACAGCTGTGGGATAGTGCTCCACCCCCTTGGCCTAGAGGGGAATTTCCCCAAGACTCCAGAATATCAAATCATTTTGTAATAATAATAATAATAATAATAATAATAATAAAATATGATACAGCACTTTTCCAAAACCCAAAGACACTGTATGAATGGTCAGGGCCTGGTGAAGTGTGTGTGTGTGTGTGTGTGTGTGTGTGTGTGTGTGTGTGTGTGTGTGTGTGTGTGTGTGTGTGTGTGTGTGTGTGTGTGTGTGTGTGTGTGTGTGTGTGTGTACGTTCAAATGTAAGGACATGAAGAAAGACTTAAGAATAATAAAAAAGGCGGAATGGAGAAATGCGTGACCTCCTGCTGGTTAAATGGTGGTGGGGGAGTGGCAGCAGTGACCTTTTCACAAAATGACTGCCGTCTTATAGAAAAGTACTGAGATGGTGGTAGCAGTTGCCACAGATAGACACAACAAAATGGAAGTGCTAATCATAGCTAAGCAGTGAGCCTTATTTTCTACAGTTTAGGCCTAGCCTCGGATTAAGGTTAATTATAAGAAACGAGAAACATTACCTCTTTGTGTTTTGCTTTTATCAAATAATCATTAAAAAGACTGCTCAGTACTGTCCCTAGGAAATATTTCACGTTAAATTTTACTTTCACAGAAGCTAGGTGCACCTCAATTTTAGTGGAAAATCACTCAACTTTTATTTGAAAAAGGTGCTTGGAAAATCCGTAAGGTGTTTCACAGAGACATTTTAAAGTTGTCACTGGTGTCAGATCTAACACAATACATTTTTACGCTGCCGGAGCCTGCACTTAGCTCTGGTCTCTGTACAATGCAAGGCTTTAACAATAGCAATGATCTAAAGCACTAATCACTCAGTTCTATTTTACGGGCCACTCTGTGCTTCTCATTCTCAGAAAAGGGTTGAAGCTGTCCCTTAAATGTTCTGCTTTGTAAGTGGTTGGAAAGTGTGAAAAATCTAAACAATTAAATTATTTAACTATTGCCTTCTACACCTTCTTCATTTCACTTTACTTAGCATGTACAGCTATTTGGCAACTATCATAAGTGATAAGGTTTTGTCACTAACAGATCCCAGTTGTATGTAAGTTCCTTACGCTAACGGAAACCAGTTAGCTCAGTAAAGATAACTTTACCTGAACCTATGACAATCACCGCAGCTTTCTGAGAAACAAAAGGGATACAATTCTAGTGTGAGCTAGCTAGCTTAGTAAAGTTACCAAAACGTCTTAATTAGTAACACAAAAAAGGGGGACTATTTCAACAACACAGTAAAGCAGCTTATCTAGATTACACAGTACTTTACTGGAATGAAAATGACTGGATTAGGTACGGTGGCGCATTGCTCCCATTATATTTTCTAAATAATGATCTTTTTATAATTAGGTGACATCATGTTATTTCAGAAAAATAAACATTATTAGTATTACAAAATAAATAATTGTCTGGTAATAATGAGATAGGATCACATTATGATGAGACAACATCACGTTTTTTAATTACATCTTATTTCGTAACAATGAGAACCTTATATATTTAATAATAACGTGATGTTATGTTGTAATAACGTAATCTTCTTTTGTTATAACAAAATAAGTAATTTTTCAAACAAAACTCTCATATTCAGATGTCTCATAGAAAGAGAAAGGTTGCACCCACTATGATTACCCCTCTGTTCTGTCTCAGCAAACATGGGGGAGGCTTTTAAATGCAACTGAGCCCATTAGTCCTGTATCACCATGCTGACCCTGGGAGACATGGAAAGACCATTACAGGAGAAGGACATGAGAGGCTCACAGCATAACATCTCCAAGGGAATCCCATATGTCCCCGTACAAGCAGCAGAGTTACTTTGATATTGAGTAAATCAATGTAGCACATAGCTTGGTTCAATGGGGAAACCTCATAGGGAAACCTTCATAGACCATGAAACCCCCCCAAAAAAGAACGACATACAATGATTTAGCATATTTAAAGTAAGACAGAAGACTATGGGTTTCACTAATATGCTAGCAATGCAGTGAAAAAAGGCATTGGTTGAAAATACACATTAGATTGTAAAATCTAATCAAATGCATAAAGCAAAAGAAAATCTGGCATTCTTCAAACATGTGATCTCACATTGTAATATCAGCATAAAATGAACCTTGATTGCAGAACAGGTGAAGCAGCTTCTTCAACAAGGAGGGGGATAGCCCCAGGAGAATAAGAGCTGCAGAAGGAACGATAAAGTGTGAGGGAGAGAGTGTGTGAGGGAGAGAGGGAGAGGTAGCATAGTGGTGAGTCACGAAGAGAGGAAGAGGAGAAGGAGGGGTCAGAGTGGGGTGTGGCACTGAAAGAGTCTTGAGGAGGAGGAGGAAGAGGAGGAGGAGGAGGAGGAAGAGGGGTTAGAGTGGGGCGTGGCACTGAAAGTGTCTTGAGGAGGAGGAGGAGGAGGAGGAGGAGGAGGAGGAAGAGGAGTAAGTGGACTGAGGAGGAGGAAGAGGAAGAGGAGGAGGAGGAGGAGGAAGAGGGGTCAGAGTGGGGTGTGGCACTGAAAGAGTCTTGAGGAGGAGGAGGAGGAGGAGGAGGAGGAGGAGGAGGAGGAGGAGGAATAGGGGTCAGAGTGGGGTGTGGCACTGAAAGTCTTGAGGAGGAGGAGGAAGAGGAGGAGGAGGAGGAAGAGGGGTCAGAGTGGGGTGTGGCACTGAAAGAGTCTTGAGGAGGAGGAGGAGGAGGAGGAGGAGGAGGAGGAGGAGGAGGATAGGGGTCAGAGGGGGTGTGGCACTGAAAGTCTTGAGGAAGAGGAGGAAGAGGAGGAGGAGGAGGAGGAAGAGGGGTCAGAGTGGGGTGTGGCACTGAAAGAGTCTTGAGGAGGAGGAGGAGGAGGAAGAGGAGGAGGAAGAGGGAGTCAGAGTGGGGTGTGGCACTGAAAGAGTCTTGAGGAAGAGGATGGGGGGTTACAGGACTAAAGCCAACAATTAAAAATAACTGGACTTCAATTTGAATAAGTGTCTAAGTGTTTCTATGCCTGTGTGGAAGAGTAAATAACAAACAACAGTAAAGGAAAGGGTACTGGAGCAAAATGATTGATTCCATATCTTAGACTACATGCAGCACAAAATGTGTCACTCACACTTTTCTAGCTCCAAGAAATTAGAACGTGCATAAGGGATTTGTCAGCCAGAAGTTATTTACCTTGATATTAATCACTGTGAAAAATGGCTCCTGGAGTGTTTAACACCTTTGAAAATGCTTAATGTCTTCATGTGGTTAGGGAAAGCTGAAGTACATCAAACATCAACTTAACCGTCTTTCCCAGGGGCACCTTTAGGATTATACTCCTAAGAAACACAGGCTGCTGGCTTCAACCCACTACAACCATCACAGCTTTCTCAGTTCAGTCTGACAAACTCAACCGTCTGAAACATTTATTAAACGTGAAAACAATTTAGTTTGGCATGGTTGGGTCTGTGAAGTATTTTGAAGCTTCCTGTTGGAAACATATCCAGGACAACGCTCAGAGGCAGGGAAAATACATCTGGTGCATCCCAATACTACCATACTATTTAGTAAGCCAGAAACAGATTTAGTATGTCCCAATGCGTTAAATGCAGTATGGCAAAAATGCCAGGATGTGCTACTGCATCCGGTTGCATTTTGCAGCATGTAAGTCCGACCGACAATCCTCTGCGAAGCAGAAAGGACATCACAACGACTGAGCCAAACCCGAGGGAGCAGAAAAAAATTCCAAATTTTGCGCTACGAACTGCAATGGATGTATGAGCAAGAGGGTTATGACCAAGTAGTATATCCCAATTGTATGCGTACTGTATGCCACAGCATGTACTTTGTTAGGGCAGCTGCCTGCAGTACCTACTAAAAGTAAAAAGTAGTAGTATGGGATTTGGGATGCAACGATCAACGCAGCGAATCTTAGCAGACCTGAGGTGGCCCTTGGGGTGGAGATGGAAGCCTTTTCCCATCAGCTCACCAGAAAGGCACAGAACATTTCAGGTCATTTTAATACCTTCCTCCACTCTCATTGACATGGACATTTGATTGTGAACAGGTGTGTCAAAGGATAGGTATGTGTAGCACATGCAGTATGATGGCTGGCGTCAGCAGTGCACACACTGCTAGACGCAGCGATCAATCCTTCTTAGCTGATCACCTATCTGCCTGAGCTTTCACTGACGCTCCATTGAACAGTGAAAAAGAATGACCAGTTAGTCTCAAGTGTGATATTGCTTTTCTAAAATAGTTCCATGTATTAGTTAATAGTAATAAGTGACAAAAGATTATGATCTGTTTATTTATGTATTCATTCCTTTGGCTTCACAAACACAAACAGTTCCGCCTCTGGATTGAGACTGGACTGTTGTCAAGCAACACATAAACACGTTCCGGCCCACTAGCTTGCTACATTGTGTAGGTCTACACATTAAGTTAGGCCAGCTACTTTGTATCATGTACATTTATCTGTGTGTTTCCATTTATTGTGCAGTGAAAAATAGTCTGTAGACGGTCGCTTTGGGGTGCAAAGTTTGTTTCAATCTAAGATTTATAAATACCGTTTATTAATTCATCAATTATTTTAGTTAGAACAACTGTAAAGCAGAGTGAATCATGTATAGTTAAATGTCCCAGCGCCGTTATAATCTACATCAGCACTCAAGCAATGTGTCTTGTCCAATCAAATTGCTTGGTCGAACCAACTGTTGTGTGACCATATATTTCATATATACAATAAAACTGCTTTTATTAAAAGCTGGGCCTGGAGAATCTTTGTTGTCGAGAACTATTTTAAAGGGTGCTAGCTGAAGAGTTTAAAAAATGTACTTTGTTTGTAATGCCCTATTTGTCACATACTTGATGATGTGATGAATATTTGGTTTACAGGTGTGTGTTTTACTTGTTCTGCTCCGTGGCAACAATTTACAATATTGCTTGAAAATAAGTTGTTTTCTTAATTACAAGAGCAAATAGTTCTAGTAACAAATGCCAGTAGATGTTATTACAGTTATTTCATAATTGTATTGCAATTACCGCTGCAGATGTCTTTCTCTTGGATGAGCATACTAATGATAATAGTTAGGCAGCCCTGATTCCCCGACCCATCAGTAGAAATGTATGAAACTAGAATGTAGTCTAAAGACACCCTCACTGTGTGTGTGTGTGTGTGTGTGTGTGTGTGTGTGTGTGTGTGTGTGTGTGTATGTGTGTGTGTATATGTGATATTCACTCTTTGCTGGGGTTTTGCCCCAGTGCATACATTATATATGTTTACTGCTATCCTTGAGGTTGCCATGGGGACAGCTGTTCATATAAACGAAGCAGGTGTTGCTGGTCTCAGCAGAGCATCATTGTTTCTATGGCTGCACATTCCTTCTTTTTCTCCCTCTTTCCAGTTCACCTTGCCCACACCTTGCATTTCCCACAGGATTACCCAGACGGACATATCCCCTCCAGCCCACTCTCAGACAGTTGGGGGAACAGGGAGGGACCAGTTCCACGAAAATAGCGCACCATTATCAATAGTTTTTCAGATGGAATCGCCATAAAAAGTATATCATAACAAATAAACAAGTTGTCAGAATATTTATGTTGCTTCACACATAATTTGGTTTTTGTTTTTTTTGTTCAAGTTGAGCGAGCACATGTTTCTTTTCTATCTCATCTGGGAATTGCAATTGGCCTTTTCTCTGCTCCCGTTGGTATTGTATTAAAGCCATGGTTTGCAAATAACTTTCCCGAAACAATCTTTTATTGTACAATAACCTAATTGAAACACAATTGTTCTAGTGGTGATTCATGACATGTGTGTATTCACAGGTTAAAGGTTAGCAGGGGTGCCTGCACAGGAACACAAAGGGTTTCTCTCATCCCCTGGTTTCATTATTTTGCTCCACAAATGCATTGTTTTTCCAATGCAGAAGAAAATTAAATGTCAACACAACAGATATATCCCTCATTGCTTCTCAGCCAATAGCCATTCAGACACCATCGTTTGTGTAGGGTAACACCCAGCAGGTCGTCAGCATGCAGAGAGAATGGATTGGTGGCTATTTCATTATGCTTCTACTATAGTATTTCTCAGATTGATGAGCTTATATGGGTTCACTCATCTGTGCTGCATTGTGCCCAGACTTAGAGAGTAAATACTGTTAATTGCCATTGCAGTGAAGCTGTCGGAGCCCTTCAATGGTGGGGGGTGGGGGGGGTTACGTCACATACATGGGAGAGAAAAGCAGACCAATCGATGTTGCTTGTGTGTGTGTGATTATAATGACTAAAGGAGGGAACGATATTGATCCATACAGCTAGTTTATGTGTGCGGGTATTTGTGTGTGAGTGTGTGTGTGTGTGTGTGTGGGTGCTTTGGGTATAAAGTAAGAATGGCATTGGGCTGTAGACTGTACAATGAGAGCTCTGAAGATGGCTTGACAAAGATGCCCCAACCTTCCAGCTAGCCCCCCATTCACACTGCCAACCTTCCAGCTAGCCCCCCATTCACACTGCCAACCTTCCAACTCGCTCCCCATTCACACTGCCAACCTTCCAACCTTCATTCACACTGCCATCCTCTCTCCCCCTTCACACTGCCAACCTTCCAACTCTCTCCCCATTCACACTGCCAACCTTCCAACTCGCTCCCCCTTTCACACTGCCAACCTTCCAGCTCTCTCCCCCTTCACACTGCCAACCTTCCAACTCGCTCCCCCTTCACACTGCCAACCTTCCAACTCGCTCCCCCTTCACACTGCCAACCTTCCAACTCGCTCCCCCTTCACACTGCCAACCTTCCAGCTCTCTCCCCCTTCACACTGCCAACCTTCTCTCGCTCCTCATTCACACTGCCAACCTTCCAACTCTCTCCCCATTCACACTGCCAACCTTCCAACTCGCTCCTCATTCACACTTTCCAACTCTCTCCCCATTCACACTGCCAACCTTCCAACTCGCTCCTCATTCACACTGCCAACCTTCCAACTCGCTCCCCCTTCACACTGCCAACCTTCCAACTCGCTCCTCATTCACACTGCCAACCTTCCAACTCGCTCCCCCTTCACACTGCCAACCTTCCAGCTCGCTCCTCATTCACACTGCCAACCTTCCAACTCGCTCCTCATTCACACTGCCAACCTTCCAACTCGCTCCCCCTTCACACTGCCAACCTTCCAACTCGCTCCCCCTTCACACTGCCAACCTTCCAACTCGCTCCTCATTCACACTGCCAACCTTCCAGCTTGCTCCTCATTCACACTGTAACTTCTCCTTGGGGCTCAAACTGTATGCACTAATGGGATTCGACCTTTGTGAATACTTACTAAGAAACACATTTACTCCAATGACACTCCCTATCAGATGGTTTAAGTTGGATTGCGACGGGAGTTTGCATGCTCTTGGACAGAGCGGTACTGTAGAGAAGGAACAGAGAAGCTTAGAGAGCAAGACTCCAATGTGCTTAAGCTTCTTTCCTCTATTTGAGTAAACTCCACACCCACTCCCCTCCTATTTTCCTGAGAGGAACGAAAAGGGTGGTACTAGTGAGGCTTGTATAATCTGTTGAGGGGCATTTTGGATTTCCAAGGATTAGGTTTTGTTAAATCAGCAACCTAGGCGGTTAAGAGCAGAGTGAGGGGAAGCTACTGAGGGAGATCTGAGGCTGTTAAAGCAGCACCATTGCTACCCGGATCTCCTGTAGCACGCACCCTAGATGCCTTCAGATTCACTGTGAAAACACTAAGGTTTGAATAGTATATTACAAGGTTTCGTGAGATCGATAAAAAGCAACGGAAATGTCTCCAGAGCAGTCAGTTCTATACACTTTCTGAAGGTCTCATATGTGAAAGGTGTTGACTGTATCCATAGAGCACTCCTCTCTCCTGATTCACTGAGTAAATTCTCTTTCAATGTCAGCTCACACAAAAGACAACTTCGGGGAATTAAATCAATGTTTGGTCATACCAAAAATGAGTAACCGGGCAGAAATAGAATTCAAAATGACGCACACACGTTTTTAATCACCGATAAAAATGTCCGCCCTGTATCCCACCAGACACAGTGCACCATCCCCTCCTCTCTTGTTCTGATTTGGGTTCTCTGCCCTGGCATGTGCAAACACTAGCAGCATCTGTTACTTCCTGTAAGCCACCCAGAGCATCTGCTGCAGCACACACTCCAGAGAGGAGCAGCATCCAGAGGGACCAGGACATAGGAGAAAGACCTGTGGGAAGACATCTGTAACTACCGTGCAATGAGCAAAGAAGAACACAGAAGACTTGTGAGACATTCTAAGATGAGCGCTGAATGTGATCTCAATGAAGAGAAACAGAAGGGCAGGGAAACTCAGAACGCACAAGGAATCCCGTCTCCTGTTGAAGATTCCACATACACATGCCTTTGTCAGTCTCAGTTAAGACAAACAGTAAAGCTGAAATACACTCAAAGGTTGACTGACCAATAATTGATGTAGGACTAAAGAACATTTTTGTTCACGCGGAAATGAACCACATTTCAGATCCTCTCATTGATACCTAGTCCTGAGAATCCTGCTTAGGCTTGAAGGTTAAGATGATCTTTGTGGATTTTAGGGAGGATGTATAAATTAGGCTTAAGGGCATGCTCATTAAGCAAAAAGCCTGCAACTTTGCTTTACTTAGGAATATGTCAGAAACAAGAACTAAATCTTCTTAGCCTGGTTGGATAAGCTTATGTGGGGTCAGAGTTCCATCTGACATCAAATTAGCTGTGTGATCAAATAGATTAGTGTGCTCCCCCTTAGTACTGCAGGCTTAATAATTGCAACTTGTTAACATTTTAAGCACACGTAATGTGATGTGTTGTTTCATTGAAGTGGTACTTTAAGTAAAACTGATACCCTATAGATGGTTCCTAAATCTCTATCTGTGAACACACAATATATCTCAACATGCTTATTTATATTGTTTGTATAGATAAAATGGTAAAAACGAGTTGTAAAGGGCCAAAATGTGAGTATGGGTTGATATTGCCTGCTGGAGCATAGTGCCTTGTCCACCTTGTTACCATGAAAGGGTGTGAATGTTTTCTCTCTCTGTGTATTGCTTTAATGTTTATATATGTGTAAAAAGGTACAGTCGTCCATAACGCAGACCAAACGCACATCCTTTCGTACATACGGCTGATGGGGATGCTGGTGATGATGGTGATGATGCTGGTAATGATGGGAATGATGGTGATGGTGATGGTAATGATGGTGATGGGTGCTCCTCTGTCGTTGCCACTGCCCCCTGCAGCCTGCCTCACTCCAGCTGTAGTGGCCAGGGCAGACTGTGGCAGCATCAGCCTTCTAGGCACCCAGATGATGTCTTCCTCCTGGACACTCACAGATTAGTTCAAGCTCCAATCAGACCAGATTTGGTTGAGGAAACAGATGCCAAGAAATAAACAAAACCAAACACTAGTCACAGATAAAACAAATAAACCAAATAACCAGTTGCTTGACATAGTGATTACTGGTATTTCTTTGAATACATGGGTAAATAACCAAAGTATAACAGTGGCCCAAAAAACACAAGCTGTTGAGTCTTAAAAAGGTGTTTATTTTGATGTGCATAGTTTTTATGTTAAATTGTAAACATTAATGGAAAAATCCCATTACTTTTATTATTCATGTTTTTCATTTGGAGACCGGAGATGTCTGAACTATGTGGCGACATATGGCTGGCTAATGGAGGCATCAATGTTTGCTTGTTCACTAGGATGTTAATGGCTGGAGGAACTGGAAGGGGAGGAGGGTATGCAGATGTGCTGCGAGTGTCACAGAGTACCAATCAAACCCTGGCAAGCTTTGTGCAGAGAACCAGCTGAACAGAGTGGACGTTTGCCTCCTCACATCATTAATGCAGCGGATCCCAGATCAAAGAACATCGTCTAATCCAGCCCCTTAATCCCAAACACAGGCCAACACTCTTTACCAGCACCACTCACACTTGCCATAGGACCCAGATGGTTCATGTATCAATGTTGTAGGACAGCGGGGCATCAGCAGTAAACAGTCAGAGGGTGGAACTCACGCCCACATGCCACTAAACCATCGGCAGATCAACCAGCACTGACACAGGCTCAGGGGAGACAGCAGGGGCAAAACACCAGGGGAAAACGATGTGGCGTGTTCTCAAGATGGCACAATTTCCCACGACTTGAGTCTGAATGCAGTGAGACTCGACGCTTTCACAGCGTCAGACGAGCGGCTGGAGTGAAATAAGAAGTGGTGCTTTGGTCCTTGAAGTATTTTCAAAGTATTTGGATTAAATGGAACTCTTATGTAAAAAGCTCAAAATGTCCATTCAGAAGGAAGCGACCCAGGGTCCCTGAAGATGAGTGGACCTCCCTTTAGCAGCATGCGAGATAACACTAATTGATGCTCAGAAACACAGGTGGTTAGAAATGTCCTCAAGTGGGGTGCCTGACTCTATGAACTGTATTGCTGCTGTCAAATGAAAAACCAAGGCTTTTTTTTTATCTCCACTCAATGGCATGCGCTAGCCAGATGTTTATTTACTGTGCTATGGCGAGATAAATAGCTGCGATAAAGTGTCGAGCATGTTTACGGCTTTCAGATGGTTGTTGTAAACATTTTATAGCCCCTCATTCAGAGAAACTTCAGAAGTAGAAATAGGTAGATGGATAAGGAGAGTGTCAGAGAGAGAGAGAGATTGTTGTGCTAATGTATCTGCAAATTAAACTCAAGTTACATTCCATATCGTCACACTGTCATATATTTGCTGCTAACATGTACATAGATAACCGTGGCTCTACTGTATTGCCTCAAAGTGTCCTCTTCGATTTGTCTGTCATGGCCTAAACAAATGTACAGAGAAATGTATTTCAGGACGGTTAGTTCACCCTAACAGGCGTTTGTGTGTCATTATGTCTCACTGAAGAAAAGGGAATGGTAACTATGTCGATTACTGGGTGGCAACTATGTTAACAATAATGGATTTCACCTGTTAATGAAAAAAAAGAGGCAGTCAATTACACAAAACATGGAATTAACTGCTCTATGTTTCCCAACCAAGCCCCATCTCAGTCCCAATCTTCCAGCTGAACCAGGGAATGGAGGGGATAAATGGAATCCCCTCCTTCTTCATCCAAGAAAGCTCAGTGTTTGGAGCTGTGTCCATTTGCTCTGTCGTGCTCTGGTGACCAATCTGTGTGTATCTCTTCAGTCAGCAGGCAATATCATTACAGTGGCGTACATGGACTATATAGGCATCAGCCTCATACCGGAATAACCAATATCAAGTGGTTTCTAATTCAAGGAAGGATAATAATAAGAAGAGACACAAGTTCCAATCACTGCCATGAAGCAGTAGAATGGGGTGGGGGGAGGTGGGAACCCTTATGATCTGGAGACAGCTGAAACAGGAGGAGAAGCTATCAGATACAGTTCCTCAGCCAGTCAGGCTAGTATCCAGAATCCATAGGGAAGTCCCATGCAGCCATCTCTATCAAACAACAAACCATAATTAATAAAAAATAGTCACATAACATCTTTTCTAGAAAGCGTTATTGTATGTCTTTGAACTAGCAAATGCAAACGCAATTTCTATTTTAATTTAAATTTGTCCAGTTCTCTTATGTAAGTGTAAATGGCAATGCATTCTGAGGATAACATTGCGATTATGCATTGAATTTGCATATGACAGACATCTGCTTCCACTGTTAAAAAACTAACTTTCTGAATTTCTGATATTCCATAACTTAGTTACATAGCTTTTCACAAAAATTGCAACATCGACGTGACAAAATAGATTTGAGAAATGTCCTTACATCAATATGTATGACAAAAGCTACAATAGTGATTTACATTAAAGATACAGCAGTCTACTTTTCACATAACATGTTTCAACAATTGTTAAAAATGTTAGTTTAGCTAACATTAATTAAGCTTATGAATCCATGAATCAGGCTGACATTCTTTCAATCAGATTATAGCGGTTTTAGGAATACGGATCAGTAGCCAGATCAGCATCTGGTATGTTCTGTTAGATCAATCAAACACACTGTAATACTACAGGCTGTGAAGAAATCAAACACACTGTGCACATTGATTCATGTAATACTACAGGCTGTCTTTAATCGGCTATTTCTGAAATGTTCTGCATATATTTTGTCTTTCTAATAATGCTGCATTTCTTCAAATGCTGTGCCATGTGGAGATATTGTTGCAGTGTTCAAAAATGCATCAGACATGTCTAATATATTTGGTACCCTAAATGAAAAGACTATTAAATGTACAACAATTTGACATAGTAATAGTAGAATCCTCGGCTTCCAATCATTTAAAACTGTTGTAGATGATCAACAGTATGAGTGGAATGGACTGCTTATGGAATTGAATACCCAATTACAATTATACAACAGTTGACTTCGAACACACATTGTTATTGGCCAAGATCTGTTCTAAGCTTGTCAATATCCATTACATTTGCATCAGTAGTTCATCAATTTTACTTTGAAAATGTACCAGATCGTTGCATGCCCACAATAACAAATAGATTTGCGGAGAAGAATAACAGCAAAACATTTCACTGTAATCACTTCTTTTGTAGTAAGTGTTGGCTGGCAATTTTCTTTTTTGTGCATGGTTGAAAGGAAGTCATTCAAGCAACAATTCCTTTGACTACCCCACACTCATTCTCTAATAACTTTTTCAAAAGCAATTTCACTCAGTAAGTTGTAAGTAAGTGCTATCAAAAATTATGAAACAAGCAGAAAACAAAACTACATAACCTAAGACAAATAACATCTTCATAGCAGCTCAGGAAGTGAAGCCAAACTTGCTTTGTGCTCCTGGGTGGGTGCCAGGGGTGTTAACGCTGTCAAAGCTGCAGTCGCTCACCTATGCAGGGGCTTCTCCCCTAATCCGTCAGCTGCATGCCTGTGCATTACCTTATCTACATTGTCAATAAGGGTAAAGTATCGCTCGGGCAACAAGCAGCACCGCAGAGGGTTTAGGGGTGGCCGACAGCCAATCGGCTGCATTGCAGTATATAATAATTAGTACACCAATAACTCCCCAACACTGCAGGGTCAGATTGGAAACCTCTCTATCAGCACCAACAGTGCCCTCAAATCTGATTGCCCAATAAATAAATATTCACTAATACTAACAGCAGATATTAAAGTTCTTAATGGACCAGCGTGTTCCTGCGCATGTGTTGTCAAATTGATGTAGATGTTTTCTTAATTTGCTTGTGTTTTGTCTATTTTCATGTCTATTGAACGCATTTTTCCAACTTCCAGCACCTCTTCATTATATAAAGACGCAACTGGTGCGCTCTCATCTTTTTGAAAATAGTTCAACTTTTTCCAAAGCGCAGTGCTCGTCAATTTCACTTTTTGACAGCTGGCCAATCAAAATTAATTAAAGGCGGGATTAAAAAATGTAATACTCAAACTGCTCCATTGAAGAAAAAATGTAGGCCTATGTAGCAACCTCAGATTTCTCGGTTGCATATCAACAATAAAGGCATTGGTGAAGCCTGGTAGCAAACTTCTGCCATCACAAAAAAAAGTATCTGAACAATATTAAACCCCATCGTAAGTGTAGTAAGCATTGCAGCTGTAGGTACTTTCATACAAGAGGTGGTTATGGCTGCCTCTACAGTTTGCTTGCTGTCACTATTTTCCCTAACTGTCTCAAAGAAGACATGCAGAATGTTCGTGGTCACTGCATGCGGTTATGGCTGCACTTCCTTGTGCCTTGTGCCGTAAAGCAAATCATCACAGTTTTGCGGGAGATCGTGCAGATAGATAGTGGCAGACAACCTTCATAAATATTGAGACTTCATGAGGACTGATCTCAACGATGATTTTTTCATTCTCAGATAGACATTACAATGTGCAAACTGTAGAAAGGTATTGATAATACTTTATAACAAAAAAGTTACCTATAGTGGCTTTAAGTGTCAGAGGTCTCCTTTATTTAACTCAGATTTCCTTCCTCAACATGAGCAAGAAGAAGTCATGAGACATTTGTTAGTTTTTTGGCAGTCAAAACATTTTTTTAAGTTGAGAGTTGTCGCGTCCCGCAGTTCTGAGAGACGACAGGACTAAAGGTATAGGCAGATTTAATCAATGGTAATCACAAAAATAATAAATAAGAATACGATGAAATAAAAATAGAACAAAGGGCGACACCACGCTACACCAGTCTGCTGTTCTACACACACACAAACCCAGTCTGAATGCCGCCCTATGTTAGGGGTCTGTTATCCTTTTATACAGTGGTAGAATACAAGGTCATATGTCAACTGGATGGAGAGGAATCATTGGTGCTGTTCTAGTCTCTGCCATTGTTGTAGTCATATCAAATACATGCGTGATACAAGATCGTAACAAACCATTGACAACCTTGAACAGATTATAATGTGCCTTTTAATACACAGCACATAATATATGTAATTAAGAATATACAGCATGAAATACATGTAGCTAAATGGTTAAATCTTAACAGAGTACTAAGTTAGAGATGGTAATACTATAAATATTCAATGTATGCATTGCACCAATTGTTACAAAAAGCTGTAATTTATGTGCTGTTGTATTAAGGATACTGGCAGGGATGCTGATTTAGATGGTGTTAGAAAGGATGCTGTCATGCTAGTTTGGTGGGCATATAATACTACATACACTGAAATTATACACAACAACCATAGCCTACTGTTCCCAGCTGACATACTCATACATTAATAAAGTGTTGCACGTGTGCACCCCTCCATTAAAGCGGCTATATGTTGTTTCTGGTTTTGGGAACTCCTACCGTTTGCTTAGCATAATTATTTTACCTAACCATAGCCAAAAAGACATGCAGAATGCTTTTGGTCACTGCATGTTGCTAGCACGATCAACAACTATACTCCAAATATGAGGTTCTCTTCCTGATTTAGTGACACACTTCCTTGTGCCCTAAAGCACAATCAGTGGCATAAAGTGCCATAAAGATCTTAACCGGTGGCAGGAAAAATTTGTTAAATATTGAGACTTCAAGAGGACTGATTTGAACAGCGATTGTTTCATTCTCCCATAGACATTACAATGTGCAAAACTGTAGAATGGTATTGATAATCCGTTAATTCAAAAAAAGTTGTATATAGCCGCTTTGAATTGTTTGGGAAACCGGGCTCGCTCAAAAAAAAAAAATATTGCTGATCAATTGAATGTGTACGTGTGGCTACTCAATATTACATCACGTAGAGATGAAACCTCAAGGCTGCAAATGTACAGTGTGTTCACTTGGTCAATATAGGCCTATATCAATTAATAATTAAAAGCGCAGCGCAGTGCACACAGACTGTGTGACTATGAGCGCTTTGTTGCAGCATGATATACGCAATGTGTGGCCTGGGGAAAGATGAAATATGTAAAATCCATGTTCTCGAAGACGCTACGTAGTTGTCAGGGTAAGCGAAAGGGTCTGACATGTCCCTGAAGGTACATTGTCTCAATCCCCTGTATTCTATAACTGCTCCCTCATCCACCAAGAACGAAACATGGGTTGAGATCTAATTTACAGTGTAGACGTTTACTGAATTGATTAAAACCCATAGACCCACTAACATATCAAAAAACCCATAGACCCACTAACATATCAAGGTTAACTATTTTTTTTTTTTACATTGCTTTAACAATACATTTTAAACATGGCTTCCTAGAGGATAGAGGCAGATGGATTTCTTTATTACTATTGGGGAAATTTAGATTGAGACAGAGTGGGGTCCAAAAGTCTGAGACCACATTGAAAATCTAATATTTTCACGTTAACCTGGATATAATCAGAAAGTTGAGGATTCAGAAACATTTAAAAACACAAGACGTTATGTCATGTAAAATGAAGAAGAAATGTTTAAGATTCTGTACTATTTCTAGGTCCGTAAACAAATGTAAGCTAATGGGAAGCATTGACCAATTTAACTCGTTTGTACAAAAGGTCAGATTTCCTTGAGTGGTATCCCTTCTATTGAAGCATGCTTTCAGATGACACATCAAGCTTAGTTAGTTCCCTGAGAGATAGAAAAGCAACTTCATCACAGTTACAGCATTTGCTAAATAAAGAACACAAGATTCCAATCAGCAAAAGTACTTTCAAAAGAAGGCTGTCTTGTAGTGGTCTCAGAGGACGAGTAGCAGTTTGTAAACCACTTCTAAGGAAGGGAAACAAGGCCAAACGCTTGGGGTGGGCTAAGATCATGTATTTACCAGTTACAGTGGATGACTGTAAAAAAAGTCCTCTTTACTGATGAATTCAAGTTTGAGATTTATGGCAGTTACAGATGGGTGTATGTAAGGAGACGAAGGAGAGAGAATGATACCGCAGTGTATCAAACTGACAGTGAAACCGTGAAATTGACTACACCCTGACCAAGGAGAAGTAGCACTCCATTCTTCAGCGACATGCTATACCCTCTGGTTTGCATCTTTGTGAAGAAGGATTCATACTGCAGCAGGATAATGACCCCAAACACACCTCAAAGCTTTGCAAGAACTACTTTTAGACCAAAGAAGACCAAGGAGTCCTGACTGTCATGGACTTTCCTTGACAGTCACCTGACCTCGACCCCATTGAACTATGGGGGCACTTGAAGACTGAAAAAGTCAAGCATTCTGTGACAAGATAAGATATTCTGAAATTGTTGTAAATGTTTTTAAAAGATTCAACTTTTCACTCAAATTAAGCTGATATTATCATTTGTAATGATTGAAATATTATTACATTTGAAACAAATGCAAACTAGAAGTATCTTGACTAGTGGTCTCAGACTTTTGGACCCCACTGTATTTTATGTATTGCATAAGCCTACATTTATTATATCACATACTATTTAATTAAACACGTATGTTGTTCTAAATCGTATTAATTACCATTGTATGATTTATAAAAATAGAATTATGATGACTTTCTATAATAATAATAATAATAATATTATAAAAAATTAGAGTGGCAAATAAAGTCAGTGTTAAAATCATTGCTCTCCCATCGGCTCTGTGTTCAAGAAACTCTGATTAAGCCAGACCTTAGTTTCCAAGCATAAGTTGCCATAGTAACTGAGCTTGAGCTATTTTGAAGTTGATTTATGGAACCGAATCAACAGAAAATAAGTCAGACTAACCAAAAAAAGCTTAGCTTATTTGGTAAACTTGCATTATGGAATAGGCCTCCGGTATATAACAACACAAATGCACTAACAACAACAACAAAATATAATAGCTATACCTAAATAATAACACAAAGATTACAAAAAGCAACTATACACTCCAAGAACCAGTTGAAAAACCAATTGTGAATTACTGTACTAATGTTTCCTAATTTCAGTAGTTTATAGAATTGAAAGTACATTTATGTTGTTCACTTAAGAAATTTGGAGAAGGGGAGACCGGGGGCAATTGTAAATAAAAATTGGTTTTGAAGTCATTACTCAAAAACCTCTTCAACTATTTGGATACAATTATTTATGTAGGTAACTTTAATCTGTGCTCTGTTTGTTAATGTATCTACAAGTCAAGTTCTAAGTCAAATGTTACATCTGCCCCCACTTTAAGGGGCGATTGTGACATAAATTGTAACAACACACCTAATACCCTCATAAAAATACCAAGGACCAGAATTTACTCCAAAGTAAATAGATATAGTTAAAACTATTTAAATTAATTAATCAATTAATTCCAGTTCAATTTAAATAGTATAATGAATCATATAATTATAGCAATAAAATCAATAAGCAACAGAAACCGTATCAGACAAAAAAGGATTTCCCCATCATCAACATTAAAAAGTCAGTGTAGCTGCCAACAAAATTAAGTGAATCACAAACCATTTGACCAAAAATATCTCAATTTGTTAATAGAATTGCCAATACTCCCAACCTGCTAAATGTATCAAAGAATGCATCAACTTGGTAATAAAATCTGCATATCATCACCTCAAAGACATAGCTAGACTCAGAGGACTCATCCTAACAAGATTTAGAAAAAAATTATTTATGCATTTATCACCTTGGCTGGACTACAGCAATCATCTTCTCTTGGTATTCCTAAAAAAACGCTTAGACATCTGCAGGTTCAGAATGCGGCCGCCAGACTTTTAACAAAGACCAAAAAATATGAACATATTACACCAATTCTGAGATCACTACACTGGCTCCCTGTGTGTCAGATAATTGACTTTAAAATACTGTTGCTCACCTACAAGTCACTACATAGGCCTATAATTTGGGCCCAAAATACATCATCGTCATGCTAATACAGTATGAACCGTCTAGACCCCGCAGGTCATCCGGAACAGGTTTGCTAACCGTCTGCGCAGTTAATACCGAAAAAGGCGAAGCAGCTGCTAGAGTTTAGATACTATGCAGCAAATAGCTGGAATCAACTCACAGAAGATCTGAGACTCGCTCCAAACCTGACTACTTTTAAATCCAGATTAAAAACGTAGCTGTTCTATTTTCAATATTAGCGGGAAAACCTCATCCCAAGAGTTTTGTCATTCTTAGCAACTTTATTTTCTCTTTATTATTTTATTTCCTGTTTCTTTAATGGTCTTTTGTTCTCTTCCTTGTGTGTTTTTCTGCTTGTCTTGCGTAAAGCACATTGAATTGCCTCTGTGTATGAAATGTGCTATACAAATAAAATTGATTTGATTTGATCCAAAAAGATTTTTCTTTCAAGTAGGCCTACATGATTCTAAGAGCAAATGCAACATATTCAGAACCTTTGTGAAGCAGAAAAAAAGAAAACCCACAAATGTTGACATCATGTTGACATGGTATTTAGAAATGCCTTTTTATCTGCAAGGTCTCTAGTGATATGTCATTTTATGATAGTCAAGACAGGCAGTGTTCATGCCACATAAGATTACCTTTTTACCACCTTTGTAATGTTACCACTTGAAGGACTTAATCGGACCATGTCTTTGAATCTTATGTAACGTTCTTATCTTCTAGCCTGAGCCCAGACATAAAACATTTACACTAGATAAATGATAAAGAAATAAACTTACTTGGGCTGTGGTGGGCATGCAGGTTATTAGTGCCTTTGTGTAATTATTTCTTCTGTGTTGGCCAGTGGTAATAGTCCTCATCAGGCTCACTAGACTATGCCTGCTTAATATTTGCTATTCTTAAAAGCCACTGTCTCTTAATGGTTTTATGTAAATGGTAAAAAGAAAAAGTCTCCCACTAAGATAAATACATGCAGAACTAATGGTAAAGAAAACGATTGATTTATTGCTCAAAGTACTGGGGTATGCAAACTCCAAATCCTTAATTTATGAAATTCTTCTAAAAGTAGTTTGGATTTAGCACTGAAGAGATGCATCACTGGTGCAGGAAACACTGAGCTCAGTCTGTTTCACTGGTGGGTTTGGATGGAGCTGCTGTATTAAAGGCTCAAAGAGTCGGAGAGTCCATTTCTCTACCAGCTTGGTTGGGCTAATTAGAGTTAGAATAGAGTGTCTCTTTGTTTATTTTGGGGCATGCATGAGGGTAGACAGGCTCATTTGTTCCGGCTCTGAGAGTCAGAGCGTCTCTTTCTATACCAGCTTGGCTGGGATTAATATAGTTTAGTAATACAGAGTGTTGTGAGTCTGTGTTTCTCGCTTTTTTCTCTTGTTCTCTCATATAATTTCTCATGTCATGTCATCCTTCGTCTTCAGCTAACCCCTTTTCAGTCTGTGTCCTGAGTATGTGTCTTGTGTGTACAGTGCCTTGCAAAAGTATTCACCCCC
The DNA here is from genome assembly GCA_026901105.3 of Galaxias olidus. NCBI lineage: Eukaryota > Metazoa > Chordata > Actinopteri > Galaxiiformes > Galaxiidae > Galaxias > Galaxias olidus. The sequence goes on along the minus strand of JAPMUY010006772.1, from coordinate 464,700 downwards.
CGTGGCATTTTTCATGTTTTGTTGCCTCACAACCTGGAATTAGAATGAATTATTTGAAGGTTTGCATCATTTCATCCAGAGAACATGCCTACAACTTTGAAGATGTGATTTTTTTTTATTGTGAAGCAAACAACAAATAGGACAAAATAACAGAAAACTTCAGCGTGCATAAATATTCACCCCCCTAAGGTCAGTACTTTGTAGAGCCGCCTTTTGCGGCAATTACAGCTACAAGTCGCTTTGGATAAGTCTCTATGAGCTTGCCACATCTTGCCACTGGGATTTTTGCCCATTCCTCAAGGCAAAACTGCTCCAGCTCCTTCATGTTGGATGGTTTCCGCTTGTGAACAGCAATCTTCAAGTCTGACCACAGATTCTCAATTGGATTGAGATCTGGCCTTTGACTAGGCCATTCCAACACATTTAAATGTTTCCCCTTAAACCACTCGAGTGTCGCTTTAGCAGTATGCTTCGGGTCATTGTCCTGCTGGAAGGTGAACCTCCGTCCCAGTCTCAAATCACAGGCAGACTGAAACAGGTTTTGCTCAAGAATATCCCTGTATTTAGCACCATCCATCTTTCCCTCGACTCGAATCAGTTTCCCAGTCCCTGCTGCTGAAAAACATCCCCACAGCATGATGCTGCCACCACAATGTTTCACTGTGGGGATGGTGTTCTTGGGGCGATGGGATGTGTTGGGTTTGCGCCAGACATAGCGTTTTCCTTGGTGGCTGAAAAGTTCAATTTTAGTCTCATCTGACCAGAGCACCTTTCTCCATACATTTGGGGAGTCGCCCACATGCCTTTTGGCAAACTCAAAACGTGCCTTCTTATTTTTAACACTAAGTAATGGCTTTTTTCTGGCCACTCTTCCATAAAGCCCAGCTCTATGGAGTGTACGGCTTATTGTGGTCCCATGTACAGATACACCAGTCTCTGCTGTGGAACTCTGCAGCTCCTTTAGGGTTACCTTTGGTCTCTGTGCTGCCTCTCTGATTAATGCCCTCCTTGCCCGGTCTGTGAGTTTTGGTGTGCGGCCCTCTCTTGGCAGGTTTGTTATGGTACCATGTTCTTTCCATTTGAAGATGATGGATTTGATGGTGCTCCAGGGGATCATCAAAGATTTGGATATTTTTTTATAACCCAACCCTGACTTGTACTTCTCAACAACTTTGTCCCTGACTTGTTTGGAGAGCTCCTTGGTCTTCATGGTGTGATGCCTCTTGCTTAGTGGTGTTGCAGCCTCTGGGACCTTTCAGAAAAGGTGTGTTTATACTGACAGATCATGTCACACTTAGATTACACACACAGGTGGACTTCATTTCACGAATTATGTTACTTCTGAAGGTAATTGGTTGCACCAGAACTTTTGAGGGGCTTCATAGAAAAGGGGGTGAATACATATGCACATGCCAATTTCCAGATTTTTATTTAAAAAAATTATTTTTAATATATATTTTTCTCATTTCACTTCACCAACTTAAGACTATTTTGTGCAGATCCATCATATAAAATTCAGATTAAAAAAACATTTAAATTACAGGTTGTAATGTAACAAATTAAGTAACTAGCCAAGGGGGTGAATACTTTTGCAAGGCACTGTATGTGTTTATTGTTGTGTGGGGTAGTATCTGGTGTGTTTGATTGTGTGACAAATATTTATATGGACCTGAAACAAATCATCCATCCATCCATTAGCTATACCGCTTATCCTATGCAGGGTTGCAGGGGGGCTGGAGCCTATCCCAGCCGACACAGGGCGAGATACACCCTGGACAGATCGCCGGTCTATCACAGGGCAGGCACACAGGGACAGACAACAATTCACACCTACGGAGAATTTAGAGTCACCAATTAACCTGCATGTTCTTGGACTGTGGGAGGAAACCGGAGTACCCAGAGGAAACCCACGCAAACACAGGGAGAACACACAAACTCCACACAGAAAGACCCTTGGGTTAGGTGGGGATTAAACCCAGGACTTTCTTGCTGTGAGGCAACAGTGCTACCCACTGAGCCACCGTGCTCATTTTGAATCAAATTAAATGTTAATGCAACAGTTCTTGTTTTTATCGGTTGTTAATTCCAAGAAAAGGAACAGAAAAGTAGGTATAGCATGGGGTTTCTTCATCTCTTTGTGTCAGTTCACGAGTGGTAATAATCCTCCACATCTCTACCACCCCCCTCTGATAGATGCTCCTCTACAACAACGGACAGAGCCACTGTCAGTGTAAGACACTGCCTTTAAGATAAGCAGGCACGTGTCTCCAGTGATGATCAAAAGGGTTGATTCACTGCTCGTGGTACCGCGGGTTTTTCAAGCCTTGACTGCCTGTGACTTGTATTTTGTAACCTAAAAACATTACAGATCTCAAAAGCAGAACCATTATGGAAAGCAGTTCACACACACACACACACACACACACACCTATTGCCTTTGTGTCTCTTGTCATGGATAATTTAAATCTATAACAGAAACTAACAAATTAAACAGAGGGAAGAAACAAGCAATGATCAAGCACAATTTATTGAGGATGCCAAAATATCCCCTACACTCTAATGGTTTTTTAAAACATTGTAAAACGTTGTAGAAGTAAAACAAGTGACTCAGTATGAAGCAGGTAGATGCATGTACTGTTACCCCCACGTTAGTCCTTTACATTCACATGTTTGTTAAGAAAACTGAAAGTCTTTATGCACATATTTGGACTAGCCTTTGGGAGTTTGGTTTTCCACCGTTGGATTATCCTTCTTTCCATTCTAAGCACGCTGAGGCTAGACGCGACTGGATGGGGTCTCGCTGACAGACCTGGATTGAGGTACAAACTTTCTATTTAGCACTGAAAGGAGAAGGGGATACCTTCCATTGCAACTAAAGCACTTATTGAAGTGAAATACCCTGGAAGATTCCCAATGGTCACTGATAGCTTATTATGGATGAGCAGTTGATGTCCGACAGACATAGGTTTAGAATTTAATAGAAGCCATATGGGAGCCAAAAAGTAATTAATATTTAAAAAATAACAAAAATGCTTCACAAACCAGCTGCTTAATATACTTTGGCAAAGCAGGTCTGCATTTATGCAACAATCAACTTAAATGTTTTGGAGACACTATCGACTTGTTTCTGTACAGTTGAAAATATGATGGGACACAAAATACAGCTTAATACCTGTTTAGGGACCAGCTGACACATACATTGTGTCTTTATCTTAGTTATGGTGATAATTGCCCAGCTTTTTTCATCTCCATCAGTGGTGTGAAGACAGTAACCAAGCATGAGAATGAATAAATTAGATACTTCCATCAATTCTGAGGAACCCCGCCATAAATTGATTTAGTGGCATTGTCACATCTGTGATACATTGCCTACAAGGTTCTGCTTATAACATCAATGAAATTGGTCGGAGGAAATGGATATTGAATTTATGACTGAATAACAAGGGGCCTCTTTTCATAGTGGCTCATGTGATCTATTACTGGCTGATTTTCTATTTGGCTACAATAGGATGCATCACACCAAAAAAAAAAGCATGAACACAACATCAATGTTATGAATGGGAAATGAATGCAGACTAACAACTAGCTTCTCACCAAACGCTATTTATGGATAACTGGATAAAATCACTGACTAAATGTACAATAAACCTCCCTCATCCAACACGTCTGGACAGAGATGTCTACAGGACAGGTATATTGTACAAGATCGCTTCGATATTTGTTACATTCTGTATGCCATAATAAACAATTACCAATTAAATCCAAAACCCTATTAGAGGGAGAGTATTTCAGATAACATATTTCATATTCTATTTGGATTTAAATTATTGAGTGGTCTGAAAGTCCTCCATTCCCGAAGTTTTCAGTTCTACGTTAAAATCTACCTTTTATTAATTATTATTAAGCAGTATAATTCATATAACTTTGATAAGGAATAAATGAATGCAAGCATGGTACTAGTGGATGAATGGTTTGGACTGAAGGTAGAAACAATAAGCTAGTTATTTGGAAGGTTGAGAGATTCTACTTTTAAAACAACTCACAGTGTTTAAATGTAAATTCAGTTCAGGAAAAAGGGAGGGATTATAGTTTTTCTGGGACAACAACAGAGGATGTAGGTAGAGATGGGGAAGAGAGAATGAATGCGATGTAACTGTGTTAGAATGGAGAGGTGGACAGGACAGTGGAATGGACCGAGGAGGGCGTTGAAAGATATCTCTGTCTCCAGATGTATGCACAGGAGGGTCTGGAACATGAAGGTAGGGGTGTGAGTGTTGGACAGCCTAGGGAGGAACTCACACACATTCTCTCATTATCGCTCTCTCTCTCTCTCACACACACACACACACACACACACACACACACTCTGCTGTGTCCCCATATGAATGATATTGGCTACACAGTTTGCACAGGCTTTGGAAAACAACAAAGATACTTGAAAGCCTGTTTGAGAGATGAGAGCGGAAGACAGCTTGAAAAGGGCTGCAGGAGAGAAAAAAGGAGCTGGTGAGTTGGAGACAGAGAAGGAAAAGGTTGAGGAGTGGCTTGCTCACTCATTCCACATAGCAAGGTGTGGAACCACACATTCTGACTGGGGGAGGGGGGCATGTAGCTTGCTAATATAAAGACACACACACACTTCAATTAAATTCATTTCATATTCATTTCACATCATGGGGATTAACAGAATTACTTTTTTAGATTATATCTGTTTTTTTTCTTTCTTTTTTTAAATACACATGGTACGGTGTTATAATATTCATTATGCAATAATGCAAAATGAGCACAAAACAATATTTTAGAATGGATTTGGGTTGGAAGAGCGGATATGACGTTGGGGTTTTCACCTTCTATTCCGGATATTTGGTTAAATTAAGGCCAAGACATCTTCCGAAGGCTTAACGTGAGCAATGACGTCTCAGAGCCACCTCTCTATCACTGCTGCCGGCACAGCCAGATAATTCAAATGTTTGCTGGGAAGCACTATTAGTCGGTATGAGGAGGCTCTTCAAGCCTTGGGTCACCAGCTTGAAGTGATCATCCATAAATTGGAACAGCTGTCAGTGGCACCCATTCAGACCTCCAAATCTGCTTCAGGAGCACCCACAAAAGGTTCCACACCGTCAGTTGATTACCGGTCTCACAAACACGTCCATGTTCCTGCCCCAGTGAGATATGATGGGCATCCAGGTAACCTTCGAGGATGCTTGGCTGAGTGTACTCTGACCTTAAGCCACTGTCCCTCCACCTTTGCCTAGGAAGAAGCCAGAGTAGCTTATAACATTGTGCTCCTCACCGGCTACAGTTTTTTGGGAGAGGCGCAGTCTTGTTTGTTCAAACTCTGCCAGGTTTCTCAAAGAAACTAAGGAGGGTCTTCGACCACTCAACCAGTGGACACGAGACAGCCACCTGTTTGCTCCAGCTGCACCGAGTGGGTCGCAGGGTGTATGATTATGCTCTAGAGATCCGGTCCGTAGCAGCAGAGAGTCGCTGGACGGTCGAGGCACTTCTACCAGCCTTTCTCCATGGACTGTCAGACACCCTGAAAGATGAGCTGGTGATCAGGGATGATGTGGACGACATGGAGACACTCATTTCACTTGCTATCCACATTGACAATCATCTTCAGGAGTGTGGCCGGCAGCGGAGAAGTTCTATTGTTTTGGGGCCTTTCGGCCTTTCAGTGCTTCTCTGCTTGTGGACTCTTTTTAAGTGGGAATTATTTTAGACATTACCTGGGCGCTGCGCCACAATATTCCTCTGCTCCAGCTCTCCATGGGCCTTACCAATCACCGCACTGAACGGGAGACCCCTGGGTTGTGGAACTGCCAGCCAAATAACCTCTCCTGTGCTTCATAAGGTGCTGCCATTCTTCCCTCTCATCACCCATACGACTGCACCATTGACTTGATACACGACACCTCGCATCCCCGTGGACTCTACCTCATACTTACATCTCACTGACTCACCTTCTCTCGGTCTGGTCCTGAGCAGGAAGTCATGGACTCGTATATCAAGGAGGTGTTCTCCCTGAGTTTCATATGCCATTACACGTCTCCAGCAGAAGCAAGGTTCTTCTTCGTAGTAAAAGAGACTGGTGGTCTGCGACCCTGTATAGGCTATCAACGTCTCAGCAATATCACTGTGCTGTGCGCAACCACTATCCCCTGTGCCTGATGTCTGTGGCATTTGAGAGGCTCCAAGGCTCACGTGACGAGCATGTCCAGCATGTCAGGACGGTGTTGCAACCTTTGCTCCAGCACCATCTCTATGTGAAGCCTGAGAAGTGCTCTTGTCATTCCCACAAAATCTCCCTTTTGGGATAAATTGTCTCCAGAGGCTTTTTGGAGATGGACCCCGCAAAGACCCGAGCAGTTCAGGAGTGGCCAGTTCCATCTTCCATCAACAATGTGCAGTGCTTCCTGGGTTTCGCCAATATCTACAGGAGATTCATCCAATGTTTTTCCTACAGTTGTATTGGTTACTGAAGTGCTTCTCAGGCTCATTGTCATTGCATTGCTTAGGGTCAAACGTGTGTGATCAATATATGAGTCATCTTTTACTCTTGCAGACACATGAGCTATTTTCACTTTAGCTCTGTTAGTAGCTTTAGCGGGTGCACTCAGTCCACTGATTACAGTGTTTAGTGCATCAGACATGAGTTGCTAGCCCATGGCTATTCCCTCTGGTCAGCTGTCTTTCCACTGGAAACTAGGATTTTCCCTTGTCACTAGTTCAATTCACAACAGTCACCAGAAAACCATCTGGCCATTTAAAAAAATACACAGCATACAGTGTTGTAATATCCATTATGCCATAATCCAAGATGAGTGTATACATCAGGGGTTATCCCTCTGATTGAAAAAGTGCCTTTGAAAATACATCTCTTATGTAAGAAATCCATTTATCCAACCATCTATTCCTCCTACTCTGTCATTAAGATATCTGCAGTACATAAAGAAAACCCAGATGGCAAATCCATGTTGCAGAACTACACCCATAAAAGTGTAGTTTACAATATTGCAATATGCCATTTTAAAATGTAAATTTAAAATAATGTACAATCACTCAGTGGAAATAGCTGAGTCTACACCTGACCTTATCATTAGCGACCTAACCTTTTCTGATTTGTTTATATTTTTTATCCCTTTGTAGCTTATAGCTTATGCCTGCTATGTTCATCTTTTTTTATTCAAACACGCGCCTTACAAGCTGTCCCACAATCTAATGGTTAGAACTACTTTATTGATGTTACCTTCTGATTGTAACAATCCCAGACTTCCTCTGTCCAGGAGAAAACATATATGTCCAAGGGGAGTGCAGTAAAGAGGTTTGTGAACATGCTAGAAAGTTCTAAGGCAAACTAGGCCACCGATTTCCTGTCCCAATATGTTGGCCAGCCAACCAGCCTATCAGATATGTGCCATTGCTGTCGCTCATCTTGGTACAACTACCTTTTCATTTGCTTTCCACTAGAGATAATGTTTTATGGAGGTTTAGTTTTTCCTTTTCAAAACATTCTTACACCATTATGTTGAAAACAGTCATTTTAATTTTAACAGATTTAGAAAGAACTTCAAATAAGAAATGTAATAAAATTTAAATATTCACAGGTGACATTATTGATTTTATAGGTATTAGGATATGGCATGACAATCATTTACATTGTTAGAAAGAATATTAGCGAGACTGCATTCATTCAACCCAGAGAGAAGTTAAAGTAAAAAGTAAACACTTTTGAGTACAAAAAAAACCTGCCTACCACTTTACTGAAGTGTTTGCATGAGATGAAAAGAGAATGTACTTAAGGGAAATACATGAGGACGATGTGTGTAATGTTCTGCTGTATGGTTCACCACAACACTATACCGTGAATATTAGCTGTGACCCTTCAAATAAAACATAATACCCAAACTAATGAATGGACATGAGGCCATAGCTCACTATAAGCTACCATAAGCAGTAAGAAATTATCTGCTTCTGAAAATGATTTCAATTATTTATGCCCTACACAGTGACTTACAGAGAGGAATTAAGTCTTAAAAGAACAGAAGATCAGGCCTCTTTGCAGATTTCAGAACCAAGGTCATAATGTAAAGCGAATTGAGCCTGATCAGACTGAGATAAACCACAGAAGAACTTCAATGAAGCTGAGTACACAAACCTCCCAGGTGGTTTCTTATCATGTCTGCTACAGAACAGCTTCACAAAGGCCCGTGTCCCTTAATGCTGGGCCTTGTCAGGCCGTCTGACTCCTAGGGAACCACCGCATGATGCCAGGGGGGACAAAAGAAGCAAAGCGTGGTTTGGGGAAATGGAACAACCTCAGGCCGCGGAGCCGCACCTAAATAGATGCTATCTCCTAGAAGAAAACAAACTGGATTCTTCATGAAACAACATGTGTTCAAGTCTTACAACAATTTCTAAACCAGTGTTGCCTCAGTAAGCGCAACCACATTCCTGCTATTATAAGCGTCATGGAAACTAAATCAGCATTAAAAACATAATGTAAGACTTAATTTAGTATTATTTATTATATTCTGACTACATGCATTTGAATGGTCATATACATGTTAAGTGCAGTTATATTGCAGAATTATTTCATTCGTGTCGCGCTCTTCACTTCATAGTGTAAAAGAATACAATTCTAAATAAACAATTATTAATAGTTAATATGAATATGTTCAGGGATAAAGACTTTCAATTATTGTTGGGTTACTTTAGAAAGACATTTTCAGTAAGTCAGGCTGTTTTTAGTGTTGTTGTGGACGCGTTATTGTTCCTCGTCAGTGCATAGACTATTGAGTGGCTGGCAGACACGGACGAAGTTCTGCAGACCATGGTCCACTTTGCAAAGGAGCGAAGAGGAAAGGAATCTAACCCAATAACGTCTTAATTTCAGTAGAAGTCTCCTAATTACTGCTTCCCTTAGCACTTTCTAGCAGGCACTTTATGATGACAAAGCAGAAAAGACAAATTACTGCCTGTACGGCATTGACCCCTGTTGTTTACATCCGTCTTTTTACTATTCAGAGCAATTAATCTATGGAGCTTCAGAGAATAGTGAATACAGTTGTTTTTTTTCCTGAAATCTGATGGAAAGAGGAGTAGTGCAAATTAAAAAGAGAGGAAGGGAGATAGAAGGAAAAGAAGTATTACAGAGAGGCTACTGATATTGCAGTAGAGAGATAAAGAGCGAGAGAGAAATGGAAAGAGAGAGAGGGACTTCCTTTGGGAGAGTATTGCCAGGTACATACTGCTGACACAGGCTTTCCATCATCCATTCACAGACGCAGCACCTGAGAGCGGGCCGCACTGGACGAGCAGCACAGCTTTCACATTTAGATGAGTGATTTCTGCATATATTACTGAAATGCAAAATATGCATATTACTCTAGTTCAAAGTACTCAATTACTCAAAAGACGACCTACAAACGGTTCTCTTAATATTTTGTCATAATAACAAAAAAAAAAAAAAAATGTAAAGTGAATTACTTTTGAATTATAATTGGATTGTTACATGGCTTGGCATAATGGGATAATACTACAGTATATCGTAAAGATTGTTTTGATATCCAATTTTTTACTTGGCTATTAACAGAGTTAGTTGGCAAAGTACCACTCTTAATTTGGCACACATAAGATAAAACAAACTTCAGCATATTTGAAGGTTACTTCCCCTGGGTCAAAATGTGTAATGACGCAGTGACAGTATGCAGACCTCTGCAATGTCATTGCAAATAGTTTGTGAATCCTAGGGCAAAAAGGTTTGCATCAGTACCTTTGTAATGGTTTACATAATACATTATACCAAACTGAGAAGTGCCTTTGTACTACAAAGATTTGCCCATAGTCTAAGAATGGCCACTTTACTGGGGTGGTTAAGGAGCATATTGTATTAGTAGCCTAACCACAGCATCCACATACAGGAATGTAACTGATACATTCCTACACTACTATTTGAAACCTTTAGAGTTACATTAGTATATCTACGAAAGGTACAATTTATTACTTGCTTATTTATACAGACAGAACATCAAAACAAGCAAACAGATTATTTAAATAAGCAATGAGAAAAACAATTTATAATGCTTGCTTAAATGCATTTTGCATAACTTTCAGAAATAAGTATATCAGGCAAACATAAGATGTCTGTCTGATAGTCCCTTTAATTTCCTCTTATTACATTAGGAGTAGTAAGAGGTCAGAAAACATTATTTAAAATGCTTTTTTTACAGACATGTTTATTTCCCAGTGGACACAAATGGACAATGTGACTGAAGGAACAGCTAATATGGGATTTAAAATGCTTTTTTTATAACGTGTTTATTTCCCAGTAAATATAGGAAATGTGACAAGGAACAGCATAACTGAAGTCTCTAGTATCACATGCATGGTAATCAGTGAGTTTGTGTTGGAATAGTATGAGGTTTTATTAAATGTGCGTGTAAAATCTGGCTAGAATGTCTAATATTGCTAATATACGCCTAGAAGCACCAAGGCAAACAGATGCCTATGAAATGTAGCTCTCTAATGGACTTCTCTAATCATCAGCTTTTCCATCCCAACTTGATCACACTTTTAATGTGTTTGAATTCCACACTCAGAGATGAGAGGCATTTTTTATTGTGAGACCTAAAATCACAGACCTTTTCCCTCTAAATTTCCTGAAACCTACTGGGAGTTTAAGACTAAGTATTTGAATCGCAACCCCTGTGTGTTTCTTTATTGTGTGTTACGTTATTTATGCCTCATCTAAACTAAAAAGAAAAAAGACCAAAACACGATCAAACATGTATTTTTGCTGCAACATGGACTGCATCAGAGCAGTGGCGTAGGCAGAAATGACATTGCAGCCTGAATGGAAGAGCCAGGGTTCTAGTGCTGTTTTATTGAGTACCATGGCTGTGTTGGGTGGTTAGAAGTTGAGTAGCCTATTGACAATCTCACACATTTAAACGCAAGCCTTGGTTATGTTAGCCAGTGCCAATGTTGCTTCTGATTATATTTCTATTACAAATGTAACCAAACATGCTGTTAAAGATCATCATTATTTGAATTGTTATTATTAGATTACAAATTTAAGAAAAGCAGCCTTCTCTAGCCTACGTTACCTGCCGCCTATGAGCAAGCATCCCTTTGTTAAGTCCTCAAGTAGGATACCCTTCCACTGAAAGGTCTTTTTGACAAGATGTGACAGTGTTTTTTGACCGCAGGTATTCACTCACTTGAGACAAGAAAAAGTGTTTTCAGCAGACAGTCAGACACACATGTCACTGGGATAGTTTAGTCAAATTGACTAACCCCGTTTCTGGCGCACTTTGGTAGATTTCTTTTAGCGACGCTGTTCAATCAGCCAATCACAGCACACGCCACACGTTTACATTAGTAAGTACAAATAATTGTTATAGGTTGAAATTAAATGCTGAATATCAGCAAACTATACAGTCATTTTAATAATAGCTGAATTATATATATAAAAAAAGAAAAACAGCTACGTATTTGATTGGATGGGCCTAGGCAAAAAAAGCTACGCCCCTGCAACAGAGATGGGTTGACCCTGAGAAAACTCGCCATATAAAACGTTTGCCTCAGCTTTCCCGACCATGCGTTTTAGTGGTCTACCTTTGTAATGAATATGAGTTCTATCTATCAATCCACTACATGCACTACATTTGGAAGGAGCCCTTAGTCAAAATCCACCAAATATCGCCAACATCAAAGACAAAACACATATTTGTTAAATTTAAACATCATACGTTGTTTCTAATGTTACATCTGTTCAGGCAACTAAAGTTGTTTTCCTGTTTCCATTTCCCATTAAGCCACAGATTGTGAACTCACACTATAACATACTCTGTACTCCTAGTAAGGTAACGAGTACACAGACAATTTAAAGTAAAAATGTCCCTCTGCGTGTATGCCATGGCAAGCCGATTATAAAAATATATTTGTGTGCTGTATGTCAATGTAGTACTTATGCCGACAAAATCTCTTCCTGTGGCATATGCTAGTTGTGTTAAGCAGACCATGTAACTTTGTGGGAATCTAATGCCAATATTAGCTTTTCTCTGCTTATTAAGATGTCGGTTTAGACAAGAAGTAATTCAGTGATGTATCCCTATTTATACTCGCCTCTCAAATGCTAAACTCATAATAAAAGGGACAAGTCTCATTGATTGACCTGTGGTTGAACACAGGTAATTATACAAATCATGTTTTATGATCCCAAACAACAGTCTGCCACAGCGTAAACAAACAACAGTCTCCCACTGCATAAACAAACAACAGTCTCCCACAGCGTAAACAAACAACAGTCTCCCACAGCGTAAACAAACAACAGTCTCCCACAGCGTAAACAAACAACAGTCTACCACAGCATAAACAAACAACAGTCTCCCACAGCGTAAACAAACAACAGTTGTCGCGGAACTGTCTTCTAATTTGCTAGAATGTTCTTGAAGTTATTTGTGTAGTTGAAGTTTCAGGGATTATAGTTCTGTAAATACCTGGACCAGGTAATGTGTCGCAGCCCTAGTTCCAGACACCGCTCATGTTGTGTTTGTCACGGCAGGCTTAATGAGCCTTCAGGTAGAAGGTAGAGTCTCTAGAGGAGGGTGCAGTGCCTCCCCTTAGAAGGCTTTAGAGGCACAGTGACTGTGAGCTCATCTTACCCCTGGTTTAAAACCATAGGCTGCCTGATCTCTATTAGCCCACAAACAGAGGAAGGAAACTAGCTTAAGATTGTCTTATAAGCACAGAATGATATAAACAAAACAAACTTAAGGGCTGGCTCCATTTTTTTTACTGTTTTCTGAACGGCTGCCTACATGCAGTGGCGCTAGCTGCTTAGATACAGAAGTGAAGATTTGGACAATTTGCATTGAACATTTTTTTTGTTGTGTCATCTAGCACGGGATTCGAACCATTAAAATTCTGGCTGCTATACTATCTACCAAGCTGGCAGCTCGCCAAATTAACGTTAGCAGGCTGGCTAGTTATTGCCGGCCAACAATACAAACCATTGTGAACAGTTGGCAACTGATGTAATATACTGCTTTGTACTTTCATAATGTCATTATAAGATTTATTAATGTAATGTAATGGCGCGCTGACTACCACAAGCTCACAAATCGCATTCCTGTCCAGGTTGACCTTATTATTGTCTGCTTTCTTGACATGAGCGACTCTCTGCTAAACCAAACAAATTAACCATATATTTCGGTGAAAGAGGGAGGGGAAACGTTAACGACGTTTACTGTTAACGCTTTTGTGGGGTCAAAAGCAGTGTACTGGATTATTGGTAGGGACTACTAAATGGTTCCTCGACATGTCCCTAAATCTATGCCAATGCTAACGCATTGAATTCAAAACCCTTCTCTTGATAATAAATAAAAGGCAAATTGAGCCTCGGCTTGAGACAACCAAACGCCAGTTTGTTGCTCCCAAAACTCCATCAATTTGATTGAAACTGCGGGTGTCACGTTCGCGATCGTAATCCCCAGAATCGTCCAAGAACCATCGAGGTCCTCAAAGTGGGAGTAAGCGAACGACAACGTTTCATATAACAAACTTTTCCTCTACAAAGCTAGCGTGCCATAGCTCTCATGTCACCCACACAGTGACATCTCTTAAGGGAGCTCGGTCCACTGCCCCCTCAATCACCATACTGGTGAATTCTTCTCACTGGGAGAGGGGAGCCCCCACAACGCCACATTAAATGATGGACATATAAAGAGTGGACTGAATTAAAGATATGAATAGTTTTTTCATAAAGGCAGTGATGGTGGACAGCTTAGAGAGAGAGAGAGAGAGAGCGATGGGGGCCTGACAGCATCCTCATGCGTGATGCTAATGTAGTCAGGGTAAAATACGATGTGTGCTCCTCATTAGTAACCCCTGGTCTGATGGACGTGTTGGAGCGGCTGCCATTCAAACTCCCCTGGCTAATTGTCCAAGGTGTGCACTGAACAAAATCAGTTTCCTTAGGAACTGTTGCAGAGAAGAAAAGAACAGTTCTAACATAAGGCCAAGAAATACTCTTTTTACATTGATTTCCTTTTTCTAATGAGCTTTTAAGCAGTTTGAGAGTGTTTCTGCAATGGGCAATTTGAGTGGTTAAGTGATTTTTTGACAGAAGATATGGAAATAATAATTACATTACAAAGTAGTGCTTGTAATTGTTTTCCATAGTATCAGGGTTTAACAGCCTGTGAATATTATCAGGATAGGAATGTGCCTGCCCCACTTCTACTTCGGCTGGAAGGAAAGTGTTTCAGTAAGGGAACCTTGCATTATAGGCCAGATATCAGAGTTAATACTGGGTCATAGGATTAGTCTATCTTCACACTCAAACCTGCATAATCCTGTTCAGACAGACACCTTGTAAGACTGGATCACAGCCTGACATTATACCTGGCGGGGATTGGCTCTCTAATTGGGCAGTCACATTGCACCAGTCATAAAATCTTCGTTTTTGATTCAATAGTCTGGAGGGATTCACCATCTTTTTTTCAGGAAAAGAGAAATGTCAATGTGAATTGTTATTGCATTTCTATCAGTCTGTCAGCGACTGATACATCAATAACTCCACACTTCTGTCATTTAGGAAAGCAGTGTGTAGTATGTGCTGAGGTAAAATGTACTATTGTCATACTTCTTCAAAGGCAGATCATATGACGCTGCTTTAATAATTATGGTCTCCAATGCCAGACTACTGTTAAAGACAGGTTAAATTATTAATGGTGGTCACTATCAGATTATCTTAAAAATCAGACGTGCATTAAGATGATAATCAATGAGATACTGAAAAGGAGAACATGTTAGATTTCCAATATACCTCATCATATTTAGTTATCCCCCATTGAGTTCTGTCTGCTTGTCTTACCACAGACAGATAACTAACAGAATATGGAGTGACTGAACAAGTCAGTGCAGATGAATGTTTTATCTCTTTAGCAGAGAGGAGAGAGGTGGATGAAAGAGAAGCTGGGGAGGCGCAGACTGCCCTCCCAGCCGGTGGCTTGTCTCGAGCAGGGTGACAAGCTGTCCCTGCAAATGGAACTTGGGGCTCAGAGAATGCGCTTGATGAGGCGTGATGAGCCTTAATTACAATCTCATCATGCGGCCGTCCGTAGTCTCTGCTCTGCGATGGGAGAGCTACTCGTTGCAGCCAGGTCCGTGCAGGAGCACAGTGAAGAGGGCTAGGCCAGGTTGTCCATGTTCAAGAGGGCTCTTTGTGTGTGATTACACAGCCACTGAGCCGCCTGCTTCTCAGCCTTCACTTGCAAACATAAAAACATTTGTCTACATTTTGGGCAGCAGCAAGCTCTGACCAGCTCTGCTCAGCCTAAACAAATATGCTACCAAATAAAACATACAACATACAGGCAGGACTGTAAACACACCCAGCAGAACCCAACCACCCCTCTGATTCTGCTCGTCATTTGGCTAAGAGCCGCTGTAGTCTGGATGTGGGCTGTGTGTTCACGTTTTACCGTCCTTCCATTGATCCCAGGGTCAGGATCCTGTTTGTGTCTCTTCCTACCAACATACCATGAATCTCTCTCTGTCTCTCTCTGCAACCTGAACAGCAAATGTGTTACAAAATGAATATACTAAGCTAGATATACCTGTATCAATACTCAAAACAAGAAATGCATTTCCCTGCGCAAATGCGATGTGATGCATTGCAGTTACTCGACTGACCGCCTTAGCGCGCAGAACCTACCCCTGCAGCACAAGCGGACTGCGGTCCAAACCTGTTTGTTGACAAGGGGGCTTATTGCCGCTAGATCGGTAGTGGCACTTCATCATAATCTAATGGTGGACACATATGACGATGAAGTACTACCGTTTGGTTTTATTTTCAACAAGGTCAGGCTTTCACCGACAATGCTTTAATGTGTTAAAAAAGCATGCATTTAGTTCAAAACAGGGTAGCGAATGAGCAGTAATTTCTCCCTGTCAAAATGGGCTACCTCATACTATTCAATTGAGGTAGCCCATTTGGAGGGGTAGGACTCAATTTTCAGTTGTAGTTGATAATATGTGCTACACACAACATGGGAAGCCCATTCTGAGGGAAAAAAAGAGGAGAGATAGCAGCAAATTGTCAGAACACCGGAACTGGGGAGGCCACGGGATCTTTAATTTTATGTATTAAAATGTAATGCAATATCTTCTATTCATCCTAACAGCTAACTGTACTGCCGAAACAAGTTATTGATCCATAACTAGATCCACCCTCGTTATTTCTCCAACACTTCAATAGGGCTACTGTTAACATACAGTAACTTCTTCCAGATATCTAACAAGACTGAACGATGAGTGCTACAACCATACATACGGAACATGTAGGCTACTGCGCTCTCTATTCATTTCAATGCATGGGTGCAAAACCTCTTCATTTGCTACATTGCTAGTGAACACGAAACTAACCATGAGTGCAATTGTCGTTCATTACTGCAGGGTGCATGCTACATTGGTGGCAATTGTCGTTCATTACTAGGTGCTTGGCTAGGTGCTGATGCTAACTAGAAACTAGCGATATGGTGACCCCGTCACATACTCACAGGTGGATTCGTGCAGATGTCCAGAACTGTTTGGCGCGGTATTGTTGTTATTTATGAGTTATCTATCCCCCTTCTGATGGACCAAAATTAATTGTGTATACTTGTGTATACTGCCGAATGATACCCTTGTGTATACTGCCATCTAGTGACCACAATAAAATGTTGACTTAACATAGGCTACATGCAGCGTACACATTTTATTGTCACTATGACAGTAGACATTCATTGTCCCATTCATTGTCTATGGGCAAATTAAGCGTGTAAAAGAGGCAATTAAAAAATAACTAGTGGACAGATTAATTAGCTGTGTAAAAGCGCAGTCTGTGTTAGTTTTGTCAGTGTTAGTTTTGTTTAAATTAAAAAATATTGACAACGAAAATTTAGGACTAAAAGTATTCGTTGACTACCCTTTTTGTTTTACTTTTTAACATGACTAAATTTTTTCCTGTAACGACAATTTAAATTAAAAAATATTGACGACAAAACTTAATACGAAATCTCTTGTTCATTTAGTAACATGGCAGTAACTCAATGCATTTAGGCATGTAGACATGGTCAGACAAAAACAGCATAGAATGGGGAAGAAAGGTTATTTAAGTGACTTTGAACGCTGGTCTGTTGGTGCCAGAGTTCTCTGGGATCTACTGGGATTTTCACGAAAATCTCTAGAGTTTACCTTGTTGATGCCATGCCAGAGGTAAGAGGAGAATGGCCAGACTGGTTCAAGATGATAGAAAGGCAACAGTAACTCAAATAACCACTCGTTACAACCAAGGTATGCAGAAGACCATCTCTGAATGCACAACACGTCGAACCTTGAAGCAGATGGGCTACTGCAGCAGAAGACCACACCGGGTGCCCCTCCTGTCAGCTAAGAACAGGAAACTGAGGCTACAATTCGCTCGGGCTCACCAAAATCGGACAATAGAAGATTGGAAAAATGTTTTCTGGTCTGATGAGTCTCGATTTCTGCTGCGACATTCAGGGTCAGAATTGGCGTAAACAACATGATAGCATGGATCCATCCTGCCTTGTATTAATTGTTCAGACTGGTGGTGGTGTAATGGTGTGGGGGATATTTTTTGGCATACTTTGAGCCCCTTAGTACCAATTGACCATCATTAAAACGCCACATCCTACCTGAGTATTGTTGCTGACCATGTCCATCCCTTTATGACCAAAGTGTACCCATCTTCTGGTGGCTACGTCCAGCAGGATAACGCGCCATGTCACAAAGTTCAAATCATCTCAAACTGGTTTCTTGAACATGACAATGAGTTCACTGTACTCAAATGGCCTCCACAGTCACCAGATCTCAATCCAATAGAGCACCTTTGATTCGATAGCATTAGGAAAACTTATCGTTATGTGTCATAGTGCCTGCTCTGCTTTGGAAGCAGTGACACTCACCTCAGAGCAGTGCTGCTAACTTCATCATTCAGTTTAGCTAGACTGCATTGCATAAGCCAGTTACGGTTAACATCAGCCACTGCCTTCTAGTTGCGTAGGCCGGGCGCCGCGTTTAGCCAACTGTTCAAGTTGTTGCTTAATTATGTGTAGAAGTGTGTATATGAACCAGAGCCATTTATGTTAATTCCCCTTAGGAGTCAGGACTAAAACATTGACGAAGATTTGACTAAAACGAAAACTTACTAACACTGACTAAATCTTAACTATAATGAAACAAAAATTAAATGACCAAAATTTGACTTAAACGCAACTACAATTTTCAGTAAGGACGAAGACGAAAACAAAATGAAAAATGCTTGTCAAAATTAACACTGAGTCTGTGGCATTCGAACTGACATTTTGGCGTTGCAATGGAAGCGAAATGCAGGTATTTAGGCGCCGGAAAATGAGGCTAATATAATAATAATAATAATAATAATAATAATTATAAAACTTAAGGATAACAGTATTGCATCTTACGAGGCAATCACATAATAACCAGACGGAGTCATTCATTGCTGCAAGCCAATGCTGCAAGCCAAGACAGTCAGTATATCTTAACATAACTTGCAACTACATAACATCAACGCTAGATGGTGGTATATGCCCGTGAAATCTCTCGCCATTAATTTCAATGGGGCCAAAAACCGATTAAAAATAATAATTAAAAAATATAACACGTAAACCGATCACTTAGCTGTTTGTAAGCGCAACGGACTGCAATACCCAGGACATGTGGGCACTGGAAATGAATCTATTGGGTCACAGCTACGGGCGTTGATAAGGCGGCAAAATAATAGGCCTAATAATAATATGACTTTCCGGTAACAATATGTGCTGCATCTGACGATGCATCACATAATAACAGGTTAGCTGCTAGCACATTTAGTGACTGTATTACTTGTTACATTTACTACTCTTTAATGAATATATGTAACTAGATGTAATAAACTATGCAGCCACAAAGCCAGAAAGAGCATAATCGTGGAGCAATTTGTTTAGATTAGAGGGTCACACACTCCAACCGAGGCTATTTGTCTAAGTTATTCTGTTGTAAAACCCGTTAGAATGTATATTTGTTGATTACTGCAACACGCCCCCAAAAGAAAGATGTGTGAGATCAGAAACCTATTGTGGTATTTTTAATTCAAAGGGATGGATTTTTACATTGCTCTGCAGACGATGAAGGACTCAGAATGTAGCGAGGCTGAATGTAACTAAATAGCAGTATTGTGTCACGGGGAGCATTACATTACGCTTTGATGGAGGAGTCTGTCTCATCACAATCCATTTGTGTGTAACCAAGGTCAGCCCTACGTCTCTAGTGAAGAACAATCTTCATGAGTCACTCTGCTACTGTACACGGTGTGAACATGAGGTTATACCAATATATTAGGGAAGAAAGTGGCACAGATTTGAGCACAAGCACAAACACAGTAGCTCTCTTATTCGCTCTCTTATTCGCTCTCTGTCTTTTTGTCCCAAACCTAAATAGTTGCAACTATCTAGTGCTTACTACTATGGGGTGTGTTTTGAGTTTGATTGAAACTAATTACAGGCAGTGCACAGGAGAAGCTTTGGCTCGATTGGCATGTTTTACATGTTTGTTTCTGGTCAATCCTGCATGACTGGAGAATAGCAAACCACGTGTATGTGTATGCATATGTATACTGTAATGTATATGTATATATGTATACTGTAATGCAGATGAGTATCGGGTGTGAGATAATCTACAGTTAGATCTTCTAGTCATATACATAGCCTGTGCTTACCAAAAAAACTAGAGAAAAAACAGCACAATGTATCCATGTATCTATCAGCTTACTGAACTCTAGAGTAACTGTAAGCTTTTAGGTATTATATTAATATGTCCAGTATGATGACCATACTCCAGGAAAATAAAGTCTAAAATTAAACATAAAAGAAAAATAATAATAATTTATAACGTTCTAAAATTGAAAGCCAGCAGACGTCTACAGCACTGGTGCGTTAACTTGTGTTCAAGTTGACTTTCAATCACACGTGGGTCAACTAGTGGTCAACGTGTGGTGAATTAGCAGTCTGGTCAAGGGTCACTTCACTCCACCATCAGCTCCAGAGCAGTCTTTTTCATACGCTAGGCTGAGCTGGGCTTCAAAACCCTGGAATAAACTTTAACGATCCCTCACCTCTGTGAAATCATTACCTTGTCAATCAATGGTAGCCCAAGGTGAGGCAGGTGTTTTTGATCCAAAATACCTGGCTGGTGACTGACAGAGGCCTCTGTACTGTTGTGTGTATGTGTTTCTCTGTTTGTGTTTATATTAAACAGCTTTCACTCCAGTCTTTAAAAGGGAGGGACTTACTGTCAAGGACACGAAACCCACTGAACAAAACACAATTATTTATTTACTGCTCCTTAATGCAGTGAGTAAGGTTACACCTCACCCAGACATTTAGACACATGAGCCCATGTAATGGGCTACTGATAAGCTAGAGGGGAGACGTCTGGGTTTAGATCCAGGCAAGGGACAGACAGTGTGCAATACACTTAAGACCTTGTCGGTTCCATGGAAAAGGTAAAAAAATAATAAAAGGGGTTTCTTTGTTTTCTCAAAAACCTCGCTGATAGTTCCACAGTTATATAAGGTTTATTATTGTGAAAAAGGGAGTTGTTGATCAGCTCAGGAGAAATGTCAGCGTGTGTGCTGCCATTTTTCAGCTGGGTAATTACCCTTGAAAATGCCACAGGCCCCATCACATACAACATCCCTAATAAAATAGAATGATACATAGGCAGTCTATAGTCTAGGCTAACTTATAACCAACAAAGGGTTACAATAGCATTTAATTTTGTGATTGTGAGTCTGTATTTAATGTGCCCTTCACACTTATGACAATAATTTACCCAATGTTTTGTAGATAAATAAAAAACTATATTTTCTGCCCTAATACATTATATCGTAAACAAAGATCAGCCCTTGGTGCGCCATGGTGTGGCTCACTCCCATTCCATGCAGATCAAAAGTCAATTCACAGCCTGAAATCTGAATTAGTTGTACATTGTAAAAACAAAAACAAAACAAAAAAACAATCATTTCTATTTACACAACAGCATTTCACTTCTGGCAAAAAAAAAGCTTCAGATCTGCTTTTAATGTCCTACAAGTTAGAATAAGGCACAAAGCAGCTTACATGGTTGTTGGATGGAGTGGCGAATTCCATTAAGCAAAAGACAGTAATCCATCTATTTTGAGACTAGCATTTGGCAGCAGATTTTGAACATAATCCCAAATCATTGCACTGACTGTAACCAAGTTGATCCGGTGTGTGTCTTGGCTCCCCTTCTAACCTTACTTAATGTGCAGTATACACGGCCACTTAATTATCTACTCAATAAACAAGCGGGTGCAATACATTTTTGCCGTGTTGGCATTTTATCCAAGACTTATTTAACACCCACCCTGTTACGGTGTACAGAGCAAACTCAAAGGCAGAACACAGGCATGGGAGCTAAGATGAGGTTTGCTAGGGGTTACTGTGGTGGAAGGTTGGGAGGTGAGAAGTGATGGTGAATGTCGTGAGCAGGCTGGAATAACCGGAAGATAGGCAGGCAAGCAGACGAGGAATAGTCCTGAGCATGAGGAAAAATATTACAGACAAGGAATGGGAACATGAAGAACTAGTCGCTTGAACTAGAAATGTCCAAAGTATTATGGTGACTAAAGCGGTGACAGAAACCTGACACTGAGTGGATGGAAAAATCATACATGCTGTGGAGGTTGTCAGTATCCATGGTGGGCTGTCAGAAGTGTTACTTCAGGGGGGACAGGGTACAGCTGATTCCGAGATAGCAAGCAAACCGGAAGCTGTGAACGAGCTGGAGGAGAGCAGACACAATCAGGAACAAAGAGACAGGGCTGTTACCTGGATCTACCACGTCACAGTGGCCACCAAACAAAATTCTGACACTACTTTGTCGTGTTGGATTTCGCCATTTCAATCGCGCAATGGTGACAAATAAAGGAGTTCGTTTTGCAGCAAGCAATTATGCCTTTAAGGGGATAATAGTTAGCTAAGCACACTTCAGCTAGATAACGTCCACTTGGACAAATAGAATTCACATAAGCAGCAGTAAGCAGCAGTATAAACACGGCACAATGAAATCCTTGTTGACGGTACACCCACTAGGTCTGGCTAAGCATGGTATGGCGTGAGAAGTCCTAACCTAATGATCTTTTGCAGGATTATCAGTGAGCTATCATTTATATGGGGCCTTGAAAAACTAAAAAAACTTTGCCGCTGTTGAATGCCTTATGGAATCACTTGATACATGTTAACAGTCACTATCCAATTCAAGTCACCACAATTCTTTTTAACGTTAAACAAATACAACCTAACTCACATTCAGTGTACAGTGTCTTACAATTAGCCCAAATGCAGGTGAATAACCTTCCTTGATGTAGAGCTATGGAGAGCTCCATCGTACACTAACTCGGCGGTGTAAAAAGCTTTATGAAGAACTTATTCTGTCTTAACTCTTTCTCTCCCTTTGTGCTCATCATTGTGGTTATTTGTTATGTAAGTCTCTAGTCAAACGCCTTTGCACGAAGTTAGGAAGTCTCCGTAACCTTTGAGATACTGCAGCTAAATACACCATACAAATTATTCATACCGTGGCCGTAACAAGACTAATCGCATTGTATGGCTAGTTAGTTACTATGGCAAACTATAATCTACAAGCATTTATGTCATTATTATTAGGATATCTTGAAATGCATTATCTCGCGAACGTATACATACTATGCTAATTATAATTATATTATACTAAGCCTTGAGGGGAGCTGCAATCAAGGACCAAGATGAATCTTGTACCCTTGTGTATACTGCCGTCTAGTGACCGCAATAAAATGTTGGTTAACATACGTGCATACAAGATAGATAATTCATTTCCTCTGGTAAAAACATAAGTAGCCTACCTCAGTTTTATTGTGGTAAATTGTGGGACATCCAAGATGTAAAACAATTTGTTAGAAGGGAGAGTGATGTAACTAGGCTACTGCATGCGTTCCGTACAAGTAACGTAGGTTTATCTATATGGAAGCCCATAAGGGACTTTATTCAAATGAAAATGTAAACTTGAAAATGCAAATGCAATTCCACAATAGCATTATCACTTTCCACATTCGTATGTGTTATTTGAGACAAAATGTAAGTGAAAATGCAATCGTCCTATTTGCATTTGCATTTTCAAAGGCTCCAATGGGCATTCTGTGTGAATATTCAAATTCAAATGCAAAATCTGTTTGACATTACATTTTCAAAGTCCTACCCCGCCATCCTGCGGACAATATTCAAATGTTAATTCAAACTTGAAAATTAAAATGCAATATAAAAAATGTATCCTCATTTTCCATTTGTGCAAGCATTATTTATGTCACAATTAAAATTAAAATGCAGTTGTCAAACAATTTGAAAATGAAATGGAAATCACATTTGCCATTGCATTTTCAAAGACTGCATCTTCAGTACTACGCTGTGCAGAGGACAATATTCAAATGCAATATGCGAATCAGCGCTAGGAGTCTATTGCATTTGCATTTTCAAGTCACCACGCTCTCTTTGCAACACTACCTATGGCCACATATTTATAATACAACATTATTAAAACTAGAGGTGTGAACGTTTATTAGCAATTAGCAACGTTTTGTAGTGTTGCCTTGCTAATTATTATCTTAGCATGAAGAAAATGGAACTATGAAACTTTGGCTAATAAGGGGCTGTAATAATCATTTGCAAAATGGTCACGTTCGCAACTTTTACAGAATGAGCACATTTAATTTGATTGAGAGTAGGCCACTCACTGCTACAGCGTACTCGTAGTAAATCCAATCCCGTTGAAAGTAATCCATTTCCAATTCCTGCTGTTAAGTGCAACGCCTGTGGTAAATGAAGTGAAGTCCCATTGCTAGTGCTAGTAGGATGTGCACAGGTTTTCCATACCCAGTAATTTCAATCACATAATAACCAAGACAGTCGGTACAAACGTAACAACATGCAAATACATGACATCAACACTAGGTGGCGGCATATGACCGTGAAATTTCTCTCCCAGTCAAAACCATCTCCCCATTAATTTCAATGGCCAAAAACCAATAAAAAATAATAATTAAAACTATAACACGTGAACTGATCATTTAGCTATATGTAAGTGCAATGGACTGCAATACCCAAGACATGTGGGCACTGGAATGGAATCGATTGGGTCGAAACTGCGGGCGTAGATAAGGCGCCAAAAACAGGCCTAATAATAATAATAATAATAATAATAATATGACTCTCCGGTAACAGTATGTGATTGCATGACGCAATCACATAATAATACTGATAATAATAATAATAAGAAGAATAATAATATGACTTTCCAGTAACAGTATGTGATTGCATGACGCAATCACATAATAATAATAATAATAATACGTTTAATTTATAGGCGCCTTTCTAAACACCCAAGGTCACCGTACAATGACTGTTGGTGTGTGACAACATGTGTGTGCTTTGCTTGAGTGTTCATCAAAAAACATGCTCCATTCTCCTACCAGTGCCCTGACCAGTCACTGCCAATTCACCTGGAGTCGGTCTGTGTGTCCTATGTCCTAAGCAAGTCTGTCGTCTGTCGTCTGAAGTCTGTGTGTTGGGTGAGCAAGTCTGGCACAAATTGGCTGCCGTGGTATCACTCAGACTGAGTGTTGTGTTTGATAGCTGTCGGTCCATTCGTTGTTTGTTCTGTGTAATGAATTGGCGACCAATTTGTGTGAAACTTTTTGAGTCTTGGAAAAAGCGCTAAAAACGAAATAGAATGAGCTATTATTATGATTATCCTGTTGCTTTAAAGTGTCATGGGGGGCCAAAATGTAGGGTTGGCTTCACGAAATGTTGCCAGAGTATGGGAGGTGGGTGGGATAGGTGGGGCAATTTAGGTGGGAGGGGGGGCATTACTAGGGAGTGGGGCATTACTAGGCAGTTCTGTCCATTCATATGATTATTTTATAATCATATGAAGAAAATGGAGAACTGTCTTTCTCCTTGTTTTGTATTGCAATGTATTACTGATTCACTCCTTCAATAAAAGGTTATAAAAAGGAGTTTTATGCAAAGGATAGCATTGGTGACTCATGGACATTTCCTACAACAATTAGGATTGCCATATGTAGTGCTGAAATTGGCTGAAAAGTCAAATTTTGTAGACTTGGACTTTTATGGACTGAAATGTAAGAATATGCTACCATTACGAAATAATTTACTTGAAATGGTAAGTACTCTAATACAAGCTCATTATCTATGCATGATATGGTCTGCGGGATTGTGCTACTTTTGAAACATATTTCACTGTTTCGATCATTGTAAATTGCGTCAAAAGCCAATTTGCCTAATCTCAGAGCAACTTCACGATTAGGTAATTATATTGAAACTCAGAAGTGTAGCGTCAGCTTTAAGTGGTTGTGTTCCTTAATGGGGAATGAAAGGTAATAGATCATGTCTTAGTGTGGGGCCACCAGGCTGAACCACAGAGAGAAAGGCTAAAGGACACTAGGAAACCCAGCGTGCTCATCAGAGGCTCAAAGGAGGGTCCGTAATGAGAGCCACTCCACGCGCTGTTACACTGTCCTTCCCAAAACACTGGCCTACTACCCTGCTAATGAGAATGGTGTTGTGGGGCATATTGGAAAAAGAAATATGAGAAAATTAGGGAATATTACAGTGAAAATAATACCGCCATAGAGGGAATTTGAGAGTATCTACAGACTTGGTTTCAGGCTTGATTGGGAATGCTATGCACTGGGCAACAGTGGTAGAGGGAAAGGGAAGGCTGGAGAGAAAGGGGAATAAGGTGAGGCAGTGAAGCATCTGTCTGATAGCTGCAGACAGACGGGAGCTTCTAAGGGAACAGATGCTGTCTGAAGAGCTAGCGGATGAGAGAGAAAAAGCGGAGAGTGTCTCTCAGACAGTACTCCATCTCTCCAACTCTCTTCTCCTCTCTCTATCCTTCTCTCTTTCGCTGTTATCTTTTCAACAATGTCTCCTTATTCTTGTAATGGCTTCTAGGACTTGTCTTAGTAAACACCTTGTTCATAGAATTTAACTGAAAAGTCACAGGAAGTGTAGAGGCTTTATTCTTTTGTACTTTAAAATTACAACGTTTCGATTTGTTACATGACTAATTTATCCAAAATTAAAAGTGAAAAAAGACTGACTTTTGCAAAGACTGAGCCAAACAGTTTATTTCAAGAGATCAGCTCTTGATTCACTTATCCTATGCTGTTTCACTTTCTCACTTTAAAGAAACTCATTTTCTCTTTCTGTCTGTCTTAGCATACACCCCCAGTCAGCACATAACACTGCAACATCTTTGCTGTAATACTTTTACGACTTGATTTCCTGCAGTGTATGTGAAACCTTGATTGGGTAGAAAGTACTACTGCCATGATCATGTATACTTATAATGGACTGTTTCCATTTTCATTTTCCCCATCGCAACAAGAAAAAGCAAGTGAAAATTTTGATTATGAGCACAAACCGCCAAATAGTTAGACACAGATTGTAATTGCAGCGATTATAATAAATTTTGATTTCATGCTATGCGTAGTTTTCTAAGCCATGTAGAACGCTTGATAGTGACTTGCTCATTTTGGATCAGAGCTATTTGTTATTTGGCAAAGAGATGGGATGGATAGCCTCTCAAGCCCTGCATATGTCCATTATTGCAGCAGTGGTGCACTCGGCTGACTCACCTGTCCACAGGGAACACTTATTTTCCTCATTCTGCTTGCACTTAGAAGTTGAATGAATGGCTTCTGTTATTTTACAATGAAAAGGTTAGTGTGGCCTATACCCCATGACTTCCTCATTCACTTGCAGAGGATGCAATAGTGCTCAGTGACCCTGACCAACCAGAAAGGAAAATGTCACCGTCATACCGTTAATCATGTTTTCAATTACGCTACGGTTGGTGTTATTTACACTTCATAGTGCCACGGAAGACGAGTGAGCTAGGACCTGATCACAAGGCATTTACTCAACTATTTCTGAGTCAATTATCTGTATCATTGGCCTTAGGGTTTGAATGAATACATTTTGGTGTTGTAAAAAAGTGTTTACCCCACTAGTACAGAATATTTGGGGAAATACATGACATACAATTTAACACGTTATATATGTTATATATGTAATCTCTTGAGTTTGATAGGTTAAGTATTGTCACAAAGGCTTTAAGTGGTAGTTGTATGGATTACATTCCTGCCCTACAATGCCGGCATTATTTGGTAGGCATGGCAACACACTCAGTCCAGGCAACAGTTCAATGCAAAACAAACTATTATCATAATAAAACATTCTGCATTCATCTCAGGCCATGTCCATGTCCATGAGTTTTTTGTCTTTGGTTTAAAAAAAATCTATGTCCACACGAAAACGCAAAAAAAAATGCTGTCAGGAGAACGCCAAACCATGTTGGCCAATCAGAAGCCTGAAAACAAGTTACTACTGGTTCCAATGGGTTTCCCTGGTAACAAGACACCCTTTTTGTGACAGGCACGGAACATTATATAGGTTTGAATGTAGCAGTGTCCTCCGTAGTGCATTCTGAAGCCTGTTCCTCAAGGTGGGAGATAATTATAAACAAGATATGTAAACACGTAAAAAGTCTTGTTAGCAGGGATAAAAACCTCCTGTTTCAGTGACAAAAACGCTTTTTGCGTGTGGACAACAGGCCAAAACAAATAAAAAAAACTGCTGGCTACGTGTGGTCAAGGCCTCATATTGATTTTGTTTTCTAATGTGCATACTGCAATCTATTTTTACGATCTTTCCATTTGTACATGTAATATTTAGTTCATGGAAAAAAATATATAATTTCCTGAATTTTTCACAAAACAGTCTAAAACAGTGTTAATGCAGATCAGAAAATGTTGTTAGTTTCTTAAATGCTTAATTTAAATTATCTGATGAAAATGATGTAGAAGTCAGATAACAGATCATTTAATTCTTCTGTCTTTACAGTCCTTACAAACAAATAATATCCCTTTCAACAAAGACCACCACTTTTTAAAGGTATAAAAATATGTTAGGGCTAATCCTCCTGTCAGTGCTCTGACCGAGGCACTGGCATAGAACTGGAGTTGGTCAATATTCCCCTACAGGTCCAGGTCGCCACTGCAAAAGAGACCTCGTTCTCAATTGGACTTACATGGTTAAACAACGGTGAAAAAAAGAAAGAAAGGTGACTGATGTGTGTAGGCATATTGTCATCTCAGGCTGATGTCCAGGTATTTAGAGGAAAAAACATTCTCCAAAACAATACCTCAGTGTTGTACAAAGACAAAGAAATTGCAAAATGTCACTGCCCTTATTTCACTCCAGATTTCTGTTTTCTGTTTCTTACAGAATAAACCATATGTGCGGTGTACAAGTCGACCCCCTGTATAAGTTGACCACTGACTTTGGTGATTAAAATCAGGGAGAAATGTTTTTTTCCATACTTTTATGGTTTAGGCCTAGATGGGAGTCTCTCTCTAGACTAGAACATATAGGACTACCGCAGCAACAATTTAAGAACTTTGCATAGTTCTAGGAATAAAAACTATTACGTTGTTAACTATCTTAATAATTGATACTAACCTGCTGAATCTGCTGACATATCATGCGACCTGAGGTGGTAAGAGTACTGAAAAATCCTACTCAAGTACAAGTAGCGTTACTTTTGTTAAAACTGAGTACAAGTAAGATTACAAGTCCATTAATTTACTCAAGTAAAAGTCAAAAGTAGCTTATTTAAAAGTTCTCAAGTAAAAGTAAAATTGCATTACTAAAGTGTAACTCTCTCAAAATGTATAATGTGGGATTTTCCCCAAATGGACATAAAAAGTTCCAGTTCTAAATTGGGTGTGCTGAACTTTTGACCTCTTTAAGAATTTGACCTTGACTTATAATTTTGCCTGATAGAAAGTTGGGAAAATACCATAAGTTCCAATGGCATTTTAGAAAATGCTCCTCATTTTCAACCTCAAATAGACTATATATGTATGTACATATGTATATCTTCATATTTTGATAAATGTTATTGTGTGTACCATTTTAATTCAATAAGCTTGTTGTCTTGTAATATTAAAATTAATTAGGTGATAGGTTGGTGTCGTCTTGCGTTTTCGAACGCAAGCTTCACTATCCCTGAACTGCACCAACATTCCTTTCAATTAATTCCCAATGGGCTGGCGCTAGCGTAGTATACTGAACCCAACTATGATTTCTGCGCTTTCACAAAAATATTGGGTTCAGCTGTTTTAAGAGTGAAGCGTGCAAAAAATAGCACATTTAAAAATACTCAGTAACTGAATAAAAATAAAAAGTAGTGAACTATAATACATATTTTTAAATGTACTCAAGTAATAGTAAAAGTATCAAATTGTTTTAATACTTAAAAAATTACAAATCTTCAAAAACGCTACTCAAAGTACAATAAGGAGTATTTGTAATTCACTACTTTACACCCCAGCTGCATGCTACTAACAACATGTTGTTCGCCATGGTGAATCTCTTGTGGCTGTATAACGGGGAAAATAGACCGACATGTGGGCTAATGTAAGTTGAATAAAGATTGTTATTTATCAATGCATAATGTGAGTTTTTAAGTTTATAATTGGATATATGGTAAATAAGGCCCTTCTCTAAGCTGTCTATAGCGCTCTCGTTAAATCGATCAGGTTGCAATTGCAGACTTCAAGGTGTCTATTTTCGTCAACATCACTTACCGCGGACAGACTTAGCACTAAAAAATGTGATGTATTGGTCGATCCCGAGTATCAGTCAACCCCCCAAGTTTGAGGTATTTATTTTGATGAAAATGTCTCGACTTATACACGTGCAAATACAGTAGTTGCCATCTACAATGTGAAAACTCACGCATAAAGTTGAATCTGAACCAAAAACATTTTGAATATGTTTCTACCTATAGCTGAAAACATTTTAAACATTGTAAACTCTTTGAATATGCTTCTACCTATAGTTGAAAACATTTTAAACATTGTAAACATTTTGAATATGTTTCTACCTATAGCTGAAAACATTTTAAACATTGTAAACTCTTTGAATATGTTTCTACCTATAGCTGAAAACATTTTAAACATTGTAAACATTTTGAATATGTTTCTACCTATAGCTGAAAACATTTTAAACATTGTAAACTCTTTGAATATGCTTCTACCTATAGCTGAAAACATTTTAAACATTGTAAACATTTTGAATATGTTTCTACCCATAGCTGAAAACATTTTAAACATTGTAAACTCTTTGAATATGTTTCTACCTATAGCTGAAAACATTTTAAACATTGTAAACTCTTTATGACACCCATTTTTGCATGCATACATTATTACAGGATGGCATTTTATTGCATTGTTGAGAAAGATAACTTTTTCCCTGGAAACCAAACTTTTAGAGCGTGTGCCCTTGTCATAGGCCTGTATCTGATGGAGACAAACCTTACATCTCTTCATTGCACTGAGGAGCACAAGCAGACAATACCCAGGGTCACTGCCCTTCTCTCAGTCACCATCGAGATCTCCTTTCACAGCTGCATTTAGCTCTCTAGTCATGTGTAGAGTATTGAACATGACCAGAATCTGATGGCTGCCTTCATGTTGCTTTATGTCGGTCAGTACACCCGTATACACTCTCAAAACTATTTGTTACTAAGCGTACATGCACTTAGGCTTATTGTACTCTTTATCTTGTTTTGTACGGAGGAAAAACACATTATCAGACCCTTTACCACATATACCAATTCAATTCCTTCTTAATATATATTTTTTTAATGTTTTTGCATTAAGCTTACAGGAAATACCTTATGCAGAATATAATATTCTAATGGTTGATGCAGGAGTTAATCTGGGAGCACCTTATGATTATGATAAAAAGGCATGTTGCTGTCAGCACTGTCTTGGTGCCGTATAGCAGTAGATAACTGGTATAGCCAACTGAATCTCTGTGGCCACTCATGAAGTACATGGCCTTGTTAATGCAAACAGTTCAACTCAGGATCTTAAGGCTGAACTTCAATATACGAAGCTTCAGACATTAACTCAAGTCTTTTTTTACCAAAGATTAAAATGTAATTGTTGGTGCCAGACGTGTTGGTTTCCCCATCTAAGTATCCGCTGACCTCATAGGATATTCATGTTCTGCAATCTTTGGATTTCACACAATAAGGTACCCCCCAAACAATGAAGTCAGTGTCTCGTCTGCTGGCCTAATAAACAATAATAATCAGCTACAACCACAAATAATGTGATTTATTTTATTTTTATTTTGGCCTGCACATTTGACCTTATTCTTTTTTACCAGCCACCGAAAAGAGAAGAAGCTATTTGACATCTACCAGTGTTAGTGTTCTCCACTTTCAGGCAACAAAATTCAGCTGTCTTGTTTTTTAGCATGTCTTCTGCTAGGGTCTGGTAAGGTACGTTTGTAGTGTTGAATGACCAAACAGATGTATCAGTAGGACAGAACCTTAAGGTCAGAGGACAAGGGCAGTCTAGTTGAAGTTTTTATTTTGTTCAGTTTAACCATCTCTGTAGAAGAAGCTGAGGCTTTTATTAAGTGGGTCCAAATTGACTTGGTAATTTACTAGGAGCTGCAGAGTGTCAGCAAGGAATAGTAATGAAGGAGGAAATATAAAAAGGCTTAAGAGGAGGTAGGGAAGAGACTGTCTGTCAGACATATTAAATGTCAATGGTCAAAATGCTTCCAGGTCATTCAGAGGTCAAACATGGTCATCTGAACACACATTGTCACTGCGTGTGACCCTGTTTTAATGCTATGCAGTGGAAAGTATTTTCTTGAATTGCAGCAAAACTACTTCAAGCAGGTATTCCCAATCTCTAAAAGGTTACATTCTGGGGACTTTGAATAACTAAATGGTAGCCTACAATATATAGATGGAAATGAGAAGCCTCTAGTTGCAGGTAAAGAATTACAGTGCAGGCTTTTTTTCACAAATTTATAGCACGCTCATTAATTGTTTTTTCTGAGGTCTCACTTTAATTTATGTGCTATACATTTTCCCAAGAATATTTGACGGCAGTATATAGTGGAGAAAATTGTAATGATTGTTTTACCATTACATTACGTATTGCATGTTTACAGCATGGCAAATGCTGGATTCATATTTGAAAGTTGCAATCGTAAACCAATATAATTGAGTCAAATTAAAAAAGTTAGTGTACATTTTTACTGATTTATATTCTAATAAAACCCTGTGTGTGTTTTTACCCGGAGGCACTAACCTAAATCATGACACTGTGCATAACCCTCTCCAAATTGTTTGCTCAGCGTTTCGCCTCCACTGAGGAAAGCCTTTATCACCACAGATCGTTATGCAGTGTTAGATCTCAATGATCGTAGGGCTGTCTGCTGCAGTCCATTGCCTTAGGGTCTCTAAGGAGGCCAGGCGTAGTCTCAGTAAAAGTTCCAGGAATAAGGTTGGCCAAGGACTAATAAGAAGCGAGTCAACCCAGAGCAGAGCCAGCATTGACCAAAACCCAAGGGCCCTGTAGACACTTAACTAGGAAAATTAGTTGTTGGGGAAATTTAATTCACAATCGCCTGGTAGAAAAATGAAGTATGTCAAAACATAAATGTCATGATGACCTCTGTATATACACAGCAATCCTTTTCTAACAGATCAATTGAGGGTTAGATGTTTAATTTCCATTGGCTGATATTGATTAGTTTATTTCAAGCAATGGTCAATGCAGACTACATGTATATTGTGTTGATAACTTTTCACGTAAAAATTTGGTGACCAGAATTTGTTTTTTCTTAATAATATTGAACTTAATTTTTTTTGTTATGAAATGGAATTGATCTAAGATTTAAAAGAAAGCATTGACAAAGTTATGATTTGTTCAACTTTGTTTTTGCCAATAATCGCAATCAACTGCTTCCTGTAGTTATCTTCTGGCACTTCTCCTCTGCTCCACACCCCCAAATGTGATTGTAGCCTTCTCTTTATGTTTGAGAGCTCTACACAGGTTGTTCATTGTATTAGATCAGTACAGTTTTTTATTATTATTATTATTACAGCTATAATAGGGGGAGTTTGTTATACACTGAGAAAAGTGGAATGACAGTGTCATTTATCTAAAGTACATTTTTTTACATTGGTCCGATCAAAAATCATGGTTTCCGGTTTAAACCTATTTTTTCAATGCATTGTCATGTATATTAAAGCAGCTGTAGGTAGTTTCTTATAAGAGGTGGTTTTCTTGCTGTACTTATTTCCCCTAACCGTCGCAGAAGAAGACATGCAGATTGCTTGTGGTCACTGCATATTGCTAGAATTATCAACGACTATACTCCAAGTATGTTAATCTCTTCCTGATTTTGTGACACACTTCCTTGTGCCGTCAAGCTAATCGTCACAGTTTCGCGGTAGATTACGCCCGGCGGCAGACAAGAGGACTGATCTGAACAACAATTTTTTAATTCTCCCATAGACATTACCATCCATCCATCCATCCATCCATTAACTTTACCGCTTATCCTGTACAGGGTCACGGGGGGGCTGGAGCCTATCCCAGTGGACACAGGGCGAGAGGCGGGGTACACCCTGGACAGGTCGCCAGTCCATCCATAGACATTACAATGTGCAAATTGTAGAACGGTATTGATAAAACGTTAATAGAAAAAACGTTGCCTAAAGTGGCTTTAAACTGCCCTATAACATTACATATGTATGTTGGTAGCAGTTGGGAGCCTCCATGCTTGTGTCTGACCACGAGACAAATCTTTGGCTTTCTTTCTGTCAAAACTAAGCATCTTTAAAACAATATTCTATAAAAATATATTACATACTGGGAAATGTACATAAAAGTTGGATGGCAAACTACTGTAGGATTTATAATTAATGTTTTTAAAGACCTTTAGGATTCTGGTATTACAGCTTCAGTTACAGTATCTAACCATATACCCTGGGCTTCATACCTCGCAAACATAACTGTCTCAATTAAATAAATACAGTCATTTTATCATTGCCAGGCTTGATTTTAGATTGTAATATCTACTAGCAGATTGATTAGGCATTCCCATGTAGTCTCCACAGTTGCCAGAGGAAAGATTTGAAAATGTATCATTAAGAGACTAAACATTTTAAAACATAACTTGCAGCCTTCGTCGCCTATTATTTATAGAAAAGCTACATTTACTTGTAGACTCGGAGGCTTTTTCAGCTATTCCCCGGTAACCATGTCTGCAGGGACATCTGTCACAGCTATTGTGTTAGGGAATCACACGTACCTGCATGTGTTGGTAGCTCCCACCATTATCTTACTCACGTAGCTTAACCCACCATCATCTTACTCACGTAGCTTAACCCACCATCATCTTACTCACGTAGCTTAACCCACCATCATCATACCACCCACATGATGCCACAAAAGCCAAAGGAATTCGGAGGTCCCTTTGAAATGCTAATATCCTATGCTTAACGGGAATTACAGAGTTTTAATTAGATTGTTTTTGCATTGTAATGGGTTTGCTCTTTTGTTGCCTCTCTTCAACATTGATAATTCATTAATTGTCCTTTTGGCTGTTGCCATGGCATTTTAATTAGAAGTTTTGTAAGAATCAAAAGGCTGTATCAAGTCGACTGTTCAATTAGTAAAGTGGATACTACAACATTAGCTAATATGCAGAACTTGAACAAAACCTAAAGGACACTAAACATAAATTATATAATATAACAAATTTGAGTGACCTATTTTGTATAGAGAATTTAGCTGAAATGTCCTTCTTTGAGCATTTTACTAAAACAATTCATTCATGGGACATAAAAAGCTTTCTATTGAAATACCATTTACATTTGTAAAAGTCAAAATGCAGCTTGATGCCAAAGTATTTTATATTATAACACTTGTTATAATATATTATTATTATTCCTGTCAAAACAGCTTTCCTAAACAAAAAAAACAAAAATAGATTGGAAGTCGAGAGCATGGTACCTAG
The DNA here is from genome assembly GCA_026901105.3 of Galaxias olidus. Lineage (NCBI taxonomy): Eukaryota > Metazoa > Chordata > Actinopteri > Galaxiiformes > Galaxiidae > Galaxias > Galaxias olidus. Next base: position 429,640 of record JAPMUY010006772.1, on the reverse strand, counting down.
CACAGAATTATTTTGAGATTTCAAAGGTAAATAAATGAATAAAGATTTCACAGCTGTTCAGTCTGATTTAGCAGAGGTAATCATACAGTTGTAATGCTTTTTTAAACAAAAGGAAACATGATGCATGATGTTGTACTGGAAAAGCGGTCTCAATATGAACCAAGATCTCAGAACCTGTGCAAGTTTGTGCAACATCAGGCAAACTTGCTGGTTGCCGTGTTTCCAGGATGATTGGAAACAAGTAACAGGGGGCACTAAAGTTAGCTTGACCTTCGCTTGGTAAGCTAGTAAACTGAATTATCTTAGGATTGACTGTGCCTGCTTTTGTGGTTAGGTGGTTAAGACCGGGATAACAACTACTTGACAGGTTAGGCAGTTAGCAGATGTGAACAAAAAGGATGTTAGTTAATTATCTGTCGACTTCAACCTGTCAGCCTTTTGTATATGAGTAGGTGGCTTATAACAACACCTCATCCACTCAAAAAGGCAGCTTGGCCCTCTGGCGAGGCTGAGTGAGCCAGGGTAAATAAAACATGACTGCCTGCAACTCAGTCTAATGTATTATGTTTTTGTTTTCATCAGGGCACTGAAATCTAGAGTCTCTTTTGTTTCATGTTTTCATTTTTATCTGGTCTCTGGTTTGGTCCAGACAGTGCACAGGAGATTAGGCTAGCTACTTAGAAAACACTGAAATAATAATCTAGCAGCCCTATCATTAGAAATTTGTTCATAAGGCATGTTCACAACTGAAATAACTACTGGTAATGCTAATTGGCAAGGAAAACACATATAATTGGGTATTTGAAAAATAAGAGGTTGCATAAACAGTTTTTTGCTTTACATGTATTTACCATGACTACATGGAACAATATTATAGCATACACCCATACTTACAGTATATCTTAGCTAGTAATGAGGAAGTACAACCTATAGTTTTAGAAATGTGTGTGTAGCACCAGTGTGTGCTGTGGTTTGTGATGGGGGGCTTCATGCGTGTAGATGGAAATGGTTTAGTCAATCCTCCCACCCAATTCTACGTCTAGTAGCAGGGTGAACAAAGCTACTAGCTGTCGCATTCAATTAGGAAGCATATCACTCATGTTTCACAGATTTAATTAGCACTGCCAGGGAAAAGCTGCCCTTGGGAAGCCAGTTTTCCTTCCTGTTAATTGCTGCATTAATTAGATCAGAAAAGCACATTGTGTTTGTTGATGCATTCCTGTGTGTGTGTGTGTGTGTGTGTGTGTGTGTGTGTGTGTGTGTGTGTGTGTGTGTGTGTGTGTGTGTGTGTGTGTCAGTGTGCACTTGTACTTGTGTATTGTAATAAACAAACAAGTAGTGAGAAAACTCTTATTGAGTTGAAGGAATTAAGACTGAAAAGGCTTTGGTCGCATAACAATCTTAATAATAATAATGTTAAGAATAAAATAAAACATAGATCACGATCAGACTTGGGCTCGGGAAAAGTCTGGAATGGGGCCTAGAGTTTGAAAAGGCTGGGACCTTGAGCTAGGGAAAGGCTGGGCCCTGGAGCTAGGGAAAAGTCTTCAGTGGATGACTGGACCCCCAGAAAAAGCTCGACCACTGAAAAATCAAAAATTCTATATTCATACAGTTCACTTATTATATGAATATACAAACACAAAACCTTTTTAATAAGAAAATTTGAGGCTTAAAACAAATACAGGCTAACTCTAAACAATGTTATACAGCATAGCAACATGCCTAGGATCATTTAAAGATTAACAGCCTAGATTGTAATATGAATTATACTATAGTTTTTTTATATAAGAAAAATAATTAAGATAGAAATGTACTTTATTTCACATCAAAAATTACCCCAAATTACAAAAGAATTACCAAAATGTAGAACTAAATAATTTAAATGTATAATTACATTGCTCACCGTTAAGTCTTCTGGAGGTGTCGTGGGCTCAAATTAACGAAACATCTGGGATGGAAGGGGCCCACTTGAAAACCCCAATGACATATCTGCTCTCAACCCCAGTCCATTCTAAAATATTGTCTTTTGAAGTGCTCATCGTGGGATGTGGCATAATGGATATTATAACATCCTATCCTGTGTATATTGAAATGTTTTACGCTAAAAAGCTTTGATATTCTCTCATTGACATTTCAGAGCTGACAGAAGCAGTCTATGAATCTATGTTTATGTTTGCAGATTTTAAACAAAGTTGTAAAAGCAATGCAATAAATGTATTTTACAATACATGTCAAGCATTCTTAGTTCACCCTTCTGAAAATGCAAACCATTATTGGCTTACCTGTCACTAAAACTGCAGATGTTTTATTTGTTCAATTTGTACAGCAAAATAAAGCGCACAGCTGCAGTTTAGGTATATGTTCAATCCAAAGACTTCACATACTCGATAATCAAACATTCCCTATCAATCATTTAAGTTCTGCCACACTTCTTTAAAAGAAAAGCATGCCCTGTTACCTGTTCTCATTTCGTATTATACAGAACACCTATTTGCAAAGCCATCTCCACCAAAACCAACAAGTACAAGCCATCTCCACCAAAACCAACTGGTACAAGCCAAGCCATCTCCACCTAAACCAACAGATACAAGCCAAGCCATCTCCACCAAAACCAACAGGTACAAGCCATCTCCACCAAAACCAACAGGTACTAGCCATCTCCACCAAAACCAACTGGTACAAACCAAGCCATCTCCGCCAAAACCAACAAGTACAAGCCATCTCCACCAAAACCAAGATGTACAAGCCAAGCCATCTCCGCCAAAACCAACAAGTACAAGCCATCTCCACCAAAACCAACATGTACAAGGTGTTGTTTCATAGGGGCTTCTAAATGCCCTAGAGCAGTGGCTCCCAAACTTTTTCCAACCGAGTACCCCCTATGAACTTCAGCCTCCGATGTGTACCCCTTCAGCACTGTGAAAGAGACCCCCACTCACATGTTCCATACAACAGATTCAACTCTGTTTTGTACGTGCGTGTGTGTATGTTTGTATGAAGTAATATTTTTAATCTGCCACAAGGGGGGCTTGCTTAAATGAAAGGTAGGACAGTGACAAATTGCAGATTAGAGTTAACACTCTAATGCAATATGAGGATGTTGATGCAATAAAACCTGCCATTGCAGTTTGTTTGTTTTTGCACTCCCTGGAGTTGGTTCTTCTTCCATATACTGTATATCATTCAACATGTATGTTTATTCTTATTCATATTATCAGACTTAACTTTCCCCTAAAGACACAAGGACTTCACTCAGACGGAAGGTCTGTTTATATGAAACGTGTTCATATCAGGGGCAATTACAAGGTTTCAATCCTCCTCTTCGCTAGTCATCTTTAGCCCACATTTGTTCAATTGACTTCGGTCTTTTTAATAGTGATGATCCCTCCTCCTCCTTCCCTTCCCCTGTGTTAAATATGGGTGAAGTGGAGGCTTACTACATGCCTCAGTGCTTGCAGAGCCTTATCGCTCGTCCTGGAGCCAATTAGACTCATTATAATCCATTAGTGTGGGTCTTAGGGTTCCCTGTAGGGGTGGAGGATTCCTCATCACCTACCTCAGAAACTAGCGGTGGTAAATCACACAGATTCAGCTTCGTTTATATTGCTGACAGGCTCTGGCACTAGAAGTGTAAGAGTGTGTATCACACAGCAGGACCTAGTAGATGGACTGGTGAGGGTACAGAGGAGCACAGATGGATAGTGCTTTCAAAGTGAGGATGGGAAGGAATTTAAACCCTGTGGAGATGGATGGATGGGATGTTAGACAGGTAGAGAGATGAGGGAAGTATTATATAGATGTTTAAATTAGTTAAACAGAGGTTAGACACAGAATTAAATAAATAGTCTGTCCTAAATCTTGAGATTTCTGTAATGTGTGTATTTGGTTAGCACTCACACGCGCTGTTACTATTTAAGCCCTATTATGACAGTGTGCTGTTCCAATTCACCAGCCTTTGCAGGAGAGAGGAATATGCTCAAATTCCCACCCACGAAGATGGCTGCCGGAAGAAGCAGAGAAATTAGTCCCAGCGCTGCAATCAAAACCCCAGCTCCACTGGAGAGAGTAAAGCGGAGCTCCAACGGCCTTGTCAGGTTCATTTCACACTCCCCTCCAGTCTGGACCTCCGTTAAGTCCATGCTTCATTTAAAAGCATGCCACCCCTGTAGCTGTCTAATGTAATGGCTCGTTATCAAGCATGCCTGACCGCTGTCTTCTCCACATACCCATTGGCAGTGGGTTCATCACACAGCAGAGTCCACGCAATGTCAACGTGGATATGTGATGTGTAAGAAATATAACGGGATACTTTTTAGGGGTGAACTGATTTTTAGAAGCACGTAGAACACTCACTCTCTCTCTCATACTGAATATTACACACAAACACAAGCACAACACAATATCGATCACAGGGTGCTGTGATAATGGAAACAGGTTAGTTAGACTGCTCCTTATATTTCTTGATGTAAAGGGCCTAAACACAAGAAGAATATGGATGAATTGTTTTGATTAGACTTGGTGGGAAAGCTCATCCCATTTCATTATCACACGTCATAATGATAAAGAAGGTCCTACTCTAAGCAGAGCAACAATCCATGCATGGGCATGGAAGCTAGCAAATGACCCTGGGCACATGTTCAGAACTGCTAGGTCTCTGCAGTGCAGTACCCAGCCTTACAGCATTACATTACAAACATTTTCAGTTCTGCTTTCACGTTTAACTTCACTAAGCCAGCTGTTCACGAATACCATGTCCACCAATGATTAGGCATATGGAATGTGACTTAAGGGGACATGGCTAGCAGGATGCCTGGTTAGAAAGGTACATGCTACTTGTATCTACTTCCATGGTAGCTAGTTACTGCTTTTCAGCGACTGTGAAAACAATAGTTACACTAAAAACAAGTTCAATAAATATATCATGGACATAGGTCTTCTCATGCAACTGAAGAAAAACAGAAGTTGGAAATATTGAGGTTTAAGTCAAACAAATAAAATAACAGAATAGAATAGGCTTCAATAGAATAAAATAATATTTTCTACTTGGAATATTGTGCACTACAAAGGCAACCTCAGATCTAACAAATACTTTCAAACCTTCACATTACAGTTACACGCTTAAAATATCAGACAAAAATCTATTACTTTAGTCATGAATTTCGCATGAACCTTTGTTTGAAGTAATAAACCTAAATTGTGTCTGTTGTACAATTATACTTATTAACAATTTGAGAATTTGAATTAATCGATGTCCAACCATTTTTAAATAGTATTGCTCATTTAACATTTTACATGAATTTATCCTCATATTTTATTTTCCAGATTTTTGCTGAATGAAATGTGTGCCTTGGTGCAATTCCTGGAAGCCTTTGAAGGTCATGAGATCAATGAGCCAGTTAACTTGCGTGTAAGCCTAGGTGTGTTTTCAGTGACCCAGACATGTGGTGCAGCTTTATGCCAACCAACCGGTGGATCTCTCTGATACCAGCTTTGGCTGATTATAAGTTCATTAGGAAGTAATTTAGGGCTTGTCACCGCAAAGCCTGGGACACGTTCCAACCTACGATTTATGGGCAGCACAAGCAGCAGCAGCAGCTTCAAAACTCCTTAAGACTCCACAAGAAATACCTGCTCATACATGGTCGGAGACTATAATGTACATTGGACCCAGATCAAAAAACACAAGGGACGCTGTGAACTCTTATTCTGACCAATCTCCCTGTCCCTCGTACTGAGTAGTACTGCCAGATCATTCTACCACCACAATGTTTTATCAGAGGAATGGTACTAGGGAGCTGATGAAGCGTTAAACCCCTGTTTTTTTGCAAGACATTGCACTTGAATGGGTCTGCTCTGAGCAGAGAATCAAGCACATTGAGTCCTTCAGTGCTACTTTAAAAAGAAAGGCTGTCATATACCTTTTACTCAGAAATGGCTTGTGTCTAGTTTCTTCCAGAAAGGCCTGATTGAGGGACTACATCTGAGATTGCTGTCTAACAGGGGATAACACACATTGTTAATGGATTTAGAAACCACACACTCAAGATCAAGACTTATTGTGAAATCTAGCACAGACAGTAGGCCACTAACCAAACACTTGGAATCAAAAGGCCGTCCTCCAACCCAAAGCATACAGGCCAGACAACGCTGTGAGTGATTTCAGGACAAGTCTCTGAATGTCTTTGATCGACCTGTAAAGCCAAGACTTGTATGCAATATAACCTGTGGAGACACCCGAAGACAGAAGTTCACTGAGGCAACCCTGCTAATATGGTTTTAGGAGGAGAGAATGGGACACCTGCCCTATTATTTGGATTTCTTTTATAAAATGTGCCTTCACTTTGTCATCATAGGTTATTGTGTCTAGATTGATGGCCAAAAAGATACTTTCAATACATTTTAAATCAGGTTTTTGAACAGAACATTGCGTGCAAAAATTGAAAGTGTATAAATACTTCAGTAAGCCAGTGTAGGTGTCGGTTTTAGTAATGGCTACCAGAATAGGTTTTGATCTCGGAGAGAAAGGGGAGATTTATTATAACCTTAGAGAGGGGAGACTGCTGTAAACCAGAGACCCCACATTCTATATGTAAAGGCCCAGATTAAGCTTGAATGAGGCTAGCTTCTAGCTTTCTTTGTTTTTCTTTTTTGTTTTTCTCTGTCCATTTGTCCTGTGAATATTTGTGTGCCTGCTGTGATTAAATCCCCTTTTTGTACGATAGGGTCAGCTCTACTGATCAATCCTAAACACTGCTATGACTGCTTAGGACTGCTATGACCATGTTATTTTGTACTTTGAAAATCTGTAAAGCATAATTTATTCTGAAAGTGTTTTAAAGGTACTGTAGCTGGTCATCATCAAGGTGGATTTAATTTTAGTGGTTTAGAAAAGCATTTACATCAAATGATATCAAAGATCTGAATTTGCAGTTTGGTCAAATTAAATGTAAATAGTATTAACAAAATGGTGCTTTATATGTTTTACTATCCAATTGAAATTTTAAACAAAAGTATACCGTTTTTTTCACATTTCTGTATGTTGTTGTTCAGGTAATGTTTTTGCTATGCAATATGTAGGGAGAGCAAGGAGAGGCCATCCTCACATTCATGGTATTATATATTCGGAGTGTGTTACCTCGATAGTTTAACAACTTCAACCAATACATATGGTAAAGTACGCTTTTCCTCTGAAGTAACTGAATTCTAAACTGACATATTTGGAAATAATGTTTCTTGACCCCTGTTCTCCCCGGACATAGATCAATATCTGCAGTTATAGAGGGTGTTAGGGTGTCAACGTGTGGTAGGGGTTTGGAGTCTGCCTCGATGGGAGAGACCTAAGGTCAGTATAGAGTTTAAGTGGTCAACCACGAGAGAGATATATACAGTGCCTCTGATCTGACCAGCCTGCAAAGGAAAAGAAAAAACATTCAGCCCTCTGATCCCCAATATCAATGGACGCCACACCGGTCTCTCTTTTTTATTTAAAACTCAAAGCACTGACAGAAATATTAAATGCAGAACATGATCGAGAAAGCGGGGGAAATAGAAAAACGCTCAAGCAAAAGGTGAAATGGAAGAACAGAAAATGAAAATACTAGTAAGTGAAGGTTAAAAAAAAGGGTTTTATTAACATGGTCAATCAAACTAATGAACATGTCCATGGTGACGTAATAATAACGGGGACCTGATGAGAGAGAGAGAGAGAGAAAAGACACAGAGGTGAGCAGACATATACTCCATAAACCATCGGACAAGTGACCTAAATAAAAAAACGCTTGGCTTAACTTAAAAATGCCAAGCACTGCCAAAACGATGGTTCTACCATGGCACTAGTGGAGAATTTGGTGGGGAAGTGATTTTCCAAAGTATAACCTTATTTAGGTTAATCATACCAAAATGTTTGCTACAACAGTTCTCCATTATGGAGCAATACATTATAAATACATTTTCATACGTATGTGATATGCGTGTACAGTCTTCCCATCAAACGCACCCAGCTTGACATGGTTATGGTTCTGATCCTTCATAAGAAGACACACTTGATCATTCTAATTGTACTGCAGATGGTGTAAGTATGAAAACACAGGAGCAGCCTTTTAACCAATGAGTGCCAGGGCATTACACAAGAAGACATGAAGTGATCCCGCAGAACAGCCCAACCCTGACCCAGGACACAAATCAAAGGCACAATACACTCATCAATTAATGTGAGGGTTTTGTAATTAAAAAGTACCCCACAAACAATGTTGTTTTATTATTGTTGGAGGTGCACTTAGTTTACACTTCATATTCAGATTGGCAACTCGTACAAGTAAGCTGGTCAACTGTAGGCTGCTAAGTGGCAGCAAGGAGCTTATGGGGACCTATTTTCCTGCTGTGCAAAACTGGCAGAAACTCAAAATGAGACATCATGAAAACCTTTTTACATTCCAGTCATTCACTGTTATAATAACCACAGTAGATCCTATTCTCTCATGTAAATACATAACTCCTGCGATACAGAAAGTCCTGACACCGTGCAGTCACTTAACATTGCCTAATCACTAATGACAGAAATGGGTTTGGTGATTCTCCAAAGAGGGCTTATTGGTGAATAAACAGCTGTTACTGCTTACATTACTCTAAAACTCACCGATTGAATTGAAGTTCACCACCTGGACATTTGTATTTTGCATTGTTGCATTCATTGTTCATTCAATGTTGCATTCACTGGTGCACCATAACAGATGACCAATGTTGGAATAAAACATTTATGAATCCCAACTGATAGCCACATGCTTGTGTAACAGATTTAAAAGGTCTATATAGTTTTGAATTATAATTGTACTGTAGCAGATCTAAGTATTGAAAAAGAGGAAAAAGCCTATTAACCAACAATGAGTACCAGGACATCACACAGAGTTATTAACCAACAATGAGTACCAGGACATTACACAGAGTTATAAACCAACAATGAGTACCAGGACATTACACAGAGTTATTAACCAACAGTTGATATGCATGAGTATTGTATGAGTTTTCCTGAGCTTTTAACGTTGGAGTACAGGTCGCTGTAATTCGTCACGGAGCCTTCAAAAAGCCTGTCGACCCAGGACAGGCAGGACAACAGGCCAATGTTAACTGGATGAGAATCAGAGGATTGAAAATAAAATGTATATTATTGGGGTATTTGGGAATTCATCTACACAAAAGTCTTGATGTGTGGAAATGATGTGCATATCATAATTCATTTTATTTTCATTTTTACACAACCTTTAATTGAAAAAGTAGTTTTGAAAATATTGGTACTGGGGGTGATGCCATTTATCCTTTTGATAGTCAAAATGTCATGAAATGTCAAGGCTATAAATGTTTTTTAGACTTTTGCAGCATAACAAAACGATTACTCTGGGGATATCTAAAAATCTAACCCACTTGCTGCCAGTAGCAGAATCCACACATGTTGTTCAGATCTGGATTGCACAGGAGTTTCACGGTTACCAAACACAGATGGTGGAATACAGGTGTTGCAGGAAAGCTGAATCCAATAGAATCAATAGAAGTCCCTGCACAACAGTGCTCTCAATGTAACCACTGACTCCCAGAGCGACAGAGCGGACCCTGGCTGTGTTTGGCGGACGCTGGCATGTTACTACAGCAGGGGTAATTGCAAGCCATCTAGATTCATTAAACCATTTTCTTGTGCATTGGAACGGCATCCATAGAAAGCTCCCTTTCACTGCAACTGGACCTTTTGCATGAGTAGCTTTGACAGATGACTATGTTTTCGTGGGTCTCTCACATAGAACACTTCCTGCTATCCTGTTGCAGGGAGTACCTCTCAAATGGAATGGAACAGATACAGGAGCTCAGAATGTCTGCACAGACCATCATGGTTAATCAAAGGGAAGCGTGACTGATTGTGGGCCAGGAGAGCTGAGAGAGAAGAACATGGTGTTCTCCGTGTCTTGGGTCAGTGATTTAAATCCCACAGGGTACTTTTAAATCTTCTGGTACCTAACGGCTCCGATGATGAAAGTGTCCATCAAAGGGCATGCTCTATATTAGTATAATTGCAGAAATAACGCTCCCTTGCAAAATACTAATGACCCTCTGGAAAGCCTGGGAAAACCTATATGTTTAACAAGATTTGCACAAAAAAATCCTTGTAAATAATTAATAAATGAAATAAATGTAAGAATGTATTTCTATGTGTATTTAATGTGTTGCATGATAATCTCATGTTGGGTATTAGAGATTTGCATCGATGTGTAACAAAATAAAAATTATTAAATTGTTCAACTGCTTGTCAAGTAGCTAGAAATTATTACTTATTAAACCACTTTAAGATCAAATTTAATTTACATGAATGTGTGTATTTCGTTCACCTATTTATTTTGTTTGACACTGACTCTGCTCATCGCTGCCTCGTTTTGTTGCAAGCATTCACTTGCAAGGCATTTTGATATTTGGTGGTAATAAAAATGGAGAGCAACAGTGTACTGTGTATATATATATATACTGTATATACTGTATATATACTGTATATATGTATATATACATACAGTATATCTATCTATCTAAAGATTCATGAGAGTAAATACAAAGGATTCACCACAAGGTGCAAACCATTAATCAGCCTATCTATATATATATATATATATATATATATATATATATATATATATATATATATTAACCAGCAACAACACAGTCTTCTAATTTGAGACCAAATAATAAAAGATAATAGTGGGCAGCCTTGTATTTACAACTGGATGAAGGTAAATGATAGAGTTAAATGTATAATTATAATATACTATATTAGTCATACTGTACAATGACACTCTTGGAAACATGAGTCTGATTCAATCACCAGGACAACTCAGTCAACATTTATATGAGCAATTAAATTCCTTTTTTTTCAGTTAAATTGCTAAAATTCATATTCACGTTGCACGTACCACTGTATATATGTATCCATTTTTATTTTCTCCTATGGTGTATGTTGGTGACAATGCAGAAGTTATACAAACCGGTTTTCCCAGGAATAAGCTGACCTCCTATCGTATTGTTGCAATATATCTTTCATATCTGAGTCGGGAGGATGTGGACACAGCTGTGTGTTATTTAGATATAGACAGGAGAATGGAGCACACCAGCTCCCCACTCCTCTTTCACCAGTTCACTGGGGAGACTCAGAGACTCCGAGGGCAGAGGGAGATTAAGGACAGAACAGAGAGGAATCTATCCTGGAGGAAGGAGATGGACAGATGAGTCTTCTGTAAATTAAACCAGGAAATATTGGAAGAGCAAGAGAGATTATGAAAAAATAGAGACCATTAAAACTGCATTTCTGGAACAGAGAAGTGGAAAGGGAGAGTGTATATTCAGCATGTGTGCATGTGCTTTAGTACGAGGAATCAGAGAGCAAAAGAGAGAGAGAGCGTCAACACATGAGAGATGGGTTTTCAGGCCGACTCCTTGTGTGCATGTCTCTAACTCTGAAAAATGGCTCTGTTTGGGATTTCCTGTGTACACCTGATAAGATTGCACACTGCAGAGGAGCTGAGAACAGGAAGAAGGGAGAGGGAAAGGAGAGGAGCAGGAGGGGGAGGTTCACGCAGGGGATGTTGAGAAGGGCTCCAGTGAAGGAGTGAGGGTTCAGGGGCAAGGCGAGGCTTGGTAGAGCCTCGGGCTTCTCTCCACAGGGGCTGTATCCTCGCACTAACATCCCCCTGAAGCCTTGGATATCTGCCGAGCTCTGCTTGGTGCACACCCCACTGGCACTAACTCTCACACGTTAAATCAAGCAGACGTTAATGTACTACCGATACTTCAGGATGCTGTTCACTGACAGGTACTCAAGGAAATTATTTCTTCCAGCAACTTGTTTTCTTGTCTTTCCAACTGGTCAAGCTAATTAACGTTCTCTACATGCGTTCTTGGAAAATCACAACTAAAATAAGAAAACATTTCTACTACCACAATGGGAAATTCTTTCTCAAAAGAAAGCTCTATATATAGCTTTATGGCTCTAGATCTTTCACACCAGAACCACCATAACTACATAACTGTTTTAACAAAATATTAAAGTCCCCCAGCCTTTGACTTTTCCTAAAATTGTGTTAAAATAGTGTGTTGCATTCCCTATTGTTAAATATGGTCAAGATAAATCCAGATTAAAAACCCAGGCATGTGTACGTATAACCACCACATGATAACTCACTTATTTTCGGTGCACCGATACATTTTACCCTTTGGTGGCTGTAGGTACACATTGTTGAAATGCCTAAATAATAATGGATTAGGTGAAATTGTGCGCTTGACCTTTTCATGCCACTTTTGTTGCAACTTTAAATTGTGGTTATTTATTGTTATTATGATGGATGTTTTTGTCCATTTGGGGTATTTAGGGTTTTTTGGTAATTTAACTAAGATGGGTTATATATTTATGATTTATACTGACGGCAATGTAAAACGATTAGTGTTTTTAAAGATACTGAGGTTATAAAACAAGTGGACCAAAGCGTAGGTAATGATTAAACAAATTAATTGTATTACTTAAAGACAATACCTTACTACAATGGAAGAGTGAAATTGGGTGAAATCGCTGTACTAGGAATACGGTAGCCAGGCGCAGTTTTAGTGTTGAGAACCTATTGGTTAAGTCAGTTTTAGTGTTGAGAACCTATTGGTTAATTCAGTTTTAGTGTTGAGAACCTATTGGTTAAGTCAGTTTTAGTGTTGAGAACCTATTGGTTAAGTCAGTTTTAGTGTTGAGAACCAATTGGTTAAGTAAATTTTAGTGTTGAGAACCTATTGGTTAAGTCAGTTTTAGTGTTGAGAACCTATTGGTTAAGTCAATTTTAGTGTTGAGAACCTATTGGTTAAGTCAGTTTTAGTGTTGAGAACCTATTGGTTAAGTCAGTTTTAGTGTTGAGAACCTATTGGTTAAGTCAGTTTTAGTGTTGAGAACCTATTGGTTAAGTCAGTTTTAGTGTTGAGAACCAATTGGTTAAGTCAGTTTTAGTGTTGAGAACCTATTGGTTAAGTCAGTTTTAGTGTTGAGAACCAATTGGTTAAGTCAGTTTTAGTGTTAAGAACCAATTGGTTAAGTCAGTTTTAGTGTTGAGAACCAATTGGTTAAGTCAGTTTTAGTGTTGAGAACCTATTGGTTGAGTCAGTTTTAGTGTTGTGAACTTATTGGTTAAGTCAGTTTTAGTGTTGAGAACCTATTGGTTAAGTCAACCCTGTATGTTTACTGTGCACCATAATACGCATGTGACAATGTATCAATATTCCTTGTTAACAGATCCCCCATATTACACAATAATAACATAAATGTAGCTCATTAGCTCTATATGATAATTTACTATAAAGACGTGGGCATAGTACTGTTATACACCCTGTAATAATACAGCATTACTCTGTTGGTAATGTAATGGTAATGTGGAAGCAACTCACTGGCGACAAGCACTGGCTGAGTTTCTTCCTTTTTTTAGATCGTTAATGGTATATATTTGTTGGCATGCAGTCTTTTTTTCTCCAATTGGTAGTCTACTGCTGTTATTGCTTGGTCAGGCAAGTAGCTTAGCATATCATTTCATGAATCGTTCACACATAGCCTACTGCTTTGACAAAACTTTGTCTTTTAAAATCCCTCCCCACAAGATAGCAGGTGATGTAACACTGTATATTTCCTCCCCAAAAAGATTACAAGTATGTAATGTATGAAAGTATTTAGGCAGTTTGGTTTTACTCCGGGCTGAAGGTGAAAACCTGAAATGTGGACAGTAACAGGAAAATAAAATGTTTACCCTTTCATTTGCAAGCTTTGAGCTCCATTTCCTGTAAGGTGATGCAAGGGTGTCTCTTTTCATCATGTACCATTAACCAACACAGCACAAAAACCAGCTAATGTGCCTCCAACAGATTCCCTCAGTTTTCCTTTAACCAGCTGAAGGAGATAGATACCCTGCTCTCCCATGCCAGGGAAACCATTTGTCTGTGAATTGGAAACAAAAAAATCATAAAGTGAAAGTGATTGCTGTGAGGTCCCCAGGGCCTCCATCTCTGCACGTTTGGTGTGGCTCATTGGCCTCAGAGATATTGCCTTTTGTGAGGTACCGTCAGACATGATTGCATTTTAATTAATGTTGTCTCGTCCCTGTAATGCAATATACAAGCTTGCTGACCACACACGCAAAGGAGATTACACTTTCAACTCACAGGTTTAAGCATAGACTGTGTAGAGTGAATGTTGTTGACCCCACTCTCTCTCTCTCTCTCTCTCTGTCTTTCTCTCTCCCTCTCTCTCTCTCTCTCACTCCCTCTCTCCCTCTCCCTCCCTCTCTCTCTCTCTCTGTGTCTTTCTCTCTTTATTAGTTAGTGGTTAACAAGCATCAGTACAAACAGGAGCTGAACAGAGTAGTCTGTTAAGGTTTCAAACACATGCATGCTGGAATGTGTGGGGGTGCTGTGTATTCCTGCCCTATCCTTCCATATGCACAGGCAAAGCACAGCAGTTATTTCCATAACCAGACGCACAGTGGGGGTCCCGGCCTAACAAAGTCCTTCTAATCTCTTTTGAATATCTTCTTGTACAATTTGAGTAATTGACAGTACAAGAAACAAATGAAGAGAAAATAGCATGCACCCAAATCCACAGCCCCTGTTGTGAGGCCAAAGCTAACCTTGGTGAACATTTGCTGAAGATAAAGGGACAGGGAGATGTGGACAGAATACGAAGAAGACAAAGAACGAGGGGGAAAACCAAAGCCTGAGAATTTAGAGAGGCACTAAAGAGATAGAGTGTGTGTGTGAGAGAGAGAAAGGGAGGGAGGGAGGGTGTGAAGAAGTGAGTGGGAGCTGAGATGCAAATGTCCTGCGGCGATAAGCGGGGAGCCAATCTCGGGCGACATATGGAGCAGTGTGGAGAAGGAGCTCCTTCAGCGCCGGGCCTTATCGAGAGAACGGCTCCTCTTCAGGCTGATTGAATGACTAATCTCCTGTTCTGACAGCATAACAAGGGAGAGCGTACACAAAGACACAGAGCCCGAGGAGACGGAGGGAGCTGGCCGACTGGGGAGCGCTGCTGGCCATTTGGCCTCGGGCACAAGAAGAAGAGGAGGGAGAACCACGACCACGGCTGACGAAATAGAGAAATACAGAGGAGAGAAATTGTCGAAAGGAGACAGATGGAGATAGAGAGGGTGCAGAAGTTAGAAAGATGGAGACGGGGGGCCGGGGGGGTGGGGGGGGTGCTGCTATGCCTGAGTTATGCACTCAGAATTACCATGAGGTAAATATGAGGGATCTTTGTGAGAGGACTATCCAAAAGAGGTTTGACGCCCTACCAGTGAACAGATAAATGAGGAACATGCAGTCATTAGTCTTGAGCATTTCCCCGAGGAAGGTTACCTGCAACCCAGACTGAACCCCCCACTGCCCATGGCTCACTGTTGCTGGATTTCTCATTTAGCCCTCACAAGTAATTACAGTTCATTATGAGCCTTTCTGATGCAATTACTTAGCTAATGAGATCCAATTAAAAACACTACAGTCAGCTGCCCTCATTGTTTTGGCTCTGTGTTGTGATGGTCACAGGCGTCGTTTTTTCTACAGCTGAAGAGCTGTCAGTTTGAAACTTCATTTATTTCCATCGTCTGTCTTGGAAGTGCTTGTCAGGTATTCAATAATACAATTCTATAGAGTAGCAGTAGATTAAAGTGGAGGTAGAATGACCCTTATGTGTTTAGGAATAGAGCCTTGTCTTATTCACAATGTTTGATTTTGGTAAACATTTATGTGCTATAGTTATGAAGTTTATCTCACTCTCTCTCTCTCTCTCTCTCTCTCTCTCTCTCTCTCTCTCTCTCTCTCTCTCTCTCTCTCTCTCTCTCACTCTCTCTTTGACTAAAACAGGCACATTTTCCACACCTGTCATAAGGGATGCAATTGAAGGATTAAAGGAACAGGCATGGATGGTGTGTAACTATTATCAGAGAGATGATTAATGAACTGCAACTCAAATGAAACAATCCCAATGTTACATTATGGGAACATATACATATTTTAACTGCTGTCACTTTTTAAGACACTGCAGGAATTTGATTATGATGCAACAAGATACGCATGTAAAACAGCATTTAGGATGTCAAGTCCAATTAAATGAACAAAATGCCACAGAAGAATCACATTATTAGAATAATGGGCCTTATATGTTATTAAACAAACACAATTCAAAGTATGATTCTTCGTATTCACTATATTTATACTGTATAATTTTGCACATTGCATGGACTTAACAAAAACAATCCATAACAATATAAAAGCATGAATAAAGGGTGAAAAAGAGGAGCGTTCAGAGAATTGGTTTGAAGAGCAGAGAGAGGAGGAAGATGCAGCGCTATGTTCTCCATTGGACTAGAACCCCTCACTGCTACTCCCCATAGAGCCATGGCCAAGCCAAATGACCAATAATGAGCTTTAGAAACCCGCAAAGGTCACCCACTGCAAAGCTCTGCTTCCGTACCTCCTCCCCATCACAAATGCCACCGGCTGACCAAAGCTCCCAGAGAAAATTCTATAGTTGAGAAAAAGAAGCTGAGAGAAAGGGCAAAGAACAGGAGAAAGTAAAAGGCAAAGCCAGCCACCCCAAAGAAATCCTCACCTTTATCTGACAAGCTGAGAGGACAAGCTGCTAGGGGTTGCAGCAGGGGGCGGGAGGATGGGAGGAATGAAAGAACGAGGGTAAAAACTCAAAGAAAAGCACAGTACAATAATCAAAAAAGACACGGTTGGGCTTAGACAAAGTTAGGGCACGTTGGTTAGACTAAACAGAAGGACAGGGTGGGGATCAATGGAGGGACGGAGAGAGAGACGGAGAGAGGGACAGAGAGATAGAGGGAGGAAGAAATGGAGGGAGAGAGGGAGAGAGAGAGGGATAGAGGGACAGAGAGAGGGAGAGAGCGAGGGAGGGAGGGATAGAGGGAGTGAGAAAGGGAGGGAGAGAGGGAGGGAGAGAGGGAGTGAGAAAGGGAGGGAGAGAGGGAGGGATAGAGAACCAGAGAGAGGGAGGGATAGAGGTACAGAGAGAGGGAGGGACAGAGGGACAGAGACAGGGACAGAGAGAGAGAGGGATAGAGGGAGGGAGAAAAGGAGGGAGAGAGGTACAGAGAGAGAGGGACGGAGAGAGGGAGGGCGGGAGAGATGGACGGAGAGAGGGATGGATAGAGGGAGGGAAAAAGGGAGGGATAGAGGGGCGGAAAGAGAGGGACGGAGAGGGGACGGAGAGAGGGAGGGAGAGAAGGAGCAGGCCACTAGGGAAATAGAGGGAGTAATGTCAGAGAGGATTAGTTTGGAGCTGGTTCTAATCCTGGGTAAATGATCAGTCCCTCTGCAAACCCCCTTGAAGAATGGGGTCCCATTGAGCCAAAGTAAACACACAACTATCAGCAGAGAGAGGGGGGGGGGTCAAGTGGTTGTGAGGCGACGCTCACATATACTGTACACAGAAAGTATTGTTGTCCTGCGACACTGCATAGTTCATTGAGAACAGCGTGCAATGCATCAGAATAAGACAGAATGAAGTAGCCCTTTGGGTTTCTAAGAGGCCGAGGAGCCACAATGTATGCTTACAATCCACAATCCAACAAGCAAAACACCGGCAAAAGGAAATACATTCCCCACTGTGGTGACCAGCTCTGAGACACCAGGCATTCTCCACGGTCTGCTCTCTGGCCTGGAGGCAAGCGGAGGAGAAGCGATGGGAGGTTATGAGGGAGTGATTAGAAACAGCCACATCCCCAGGCCCTGCACAGAATAACAAGCACATCTATCTATGCTGCCACGTCACTCTCCTTTAACTAGGTGACAACCCAGAGACTAGAATGCCTGCAGAGAAGGAGAGAAAGAGTAGGGGATCAGGGCATGTAGTGCGAGGGCGGAACGAAGGAGACCAAGATGAAAATGAACGAAGAAAAGAAAACTTTTCAAATGGGGTGAGATAGCAACCCGAAGTAAAGGCTGCTGAGGCAGCCCTGCTGTGAGGAGCGTTGGAACAGGCTTACCCTTTAGGTAGAGTAACGCTTACTGTATGTTCTGATCCAAGCAATGGATGAGCTTCCATCACACAGTGGCCCTGACAAAGTCATCCTGTGGTTATCCCATTTAGAATCACCACCACCCACCCAAATGTGGGGCAGTAGTTGTTTCTTTTTGCGAGAGGTTTAAAACTTAAAATATTTTTTACAAAACAAGTTGAATTGGACCTGGCATAAATGGCTCTCAAAGTATTGAGTGACACTTTACGTTGGTTTCCTGTTTTGTATTCCCAAAGGACTAAAGAAGTTGTAGATTTAAATGGGAACGGCAAAGGGAGAATAGATCTGGGATGGATCTGCCTGAAAAACTAGTTTCCCATCTGATTTCTACCTGAATTCTTCTAAACAAGCTAATTACTGCACACAAATGTGTGCCTGGTCAGACACATATTTACAAACACAGAAACAGCAGTATACCTGTGCACACGCACTCCTTCCTTGATAAGAATGCAGGACAAAAGAAAAAGCATTATATGATCATAACAGAAACACCTACATGTATTACCACAGAGGACGCAATACATCATTCAAAGGGCACCTCCAAACAAGCAAAACACATTGTATATTATAGTCCCACGCACCTGCTTTACCAAACACACACACACACACAAACACACACACACACACACACACACACACACACACACAGGGGAGTATCGTCCACCCTGTCAATGAGGTTTTACGTACTGTAGACGGAGGCGAAGGCAGCTTTTTTCAAGTATTGAGCTGGTGAATGTAAAATGGCTGTTGGCCTTGAGAAGGGTCATGCTGGGAGATAAGATGTGCCCTAGGGGGGTTGATAAGGAGAGCAAGCCATTAGCACAGAAATAATGACCCCCTGATAAAACACCATCAGACTATTTAGGAACAATGGCAGGCATCAACGTGTGAACAGAAATGACCTGGATTACATCAGGAATCACTTCTGATCATAGATAGCCTTGGACAACATGGAGTGGGAATCTGAGCCAATTTTGAAGGTCAACACTGTCAAGGAAAAGTCCATGGGTAAAGCTTTTATCAACCATCTCTCTCTCTCCCTCCTCCCCCTCTCTCTTTTACCTCTACAATCTCTCTCTCTCCCTCATCCCCCTCTCTCTTTTACCTTTACCTATCTCTCTCTCCCTCATCCCCTTCTCTCTCTCTCTCTCTCATCCACTTCTCTCTCTTACCTCTGCTGATGTGGCAGCCACATTAGTCAGGGGCATCGCCATGGGCCCGCTTTACGTGTGCTCCCCCTATTGGTGTGGATGTGGGATTAATGCGGTCCCTGGAACCCAGTGCCCCCTCTCCCTGGTCCCACCTCTCCTATTAACCCCAGCCATCCATTCCCCTTCTCACAGGTGACTTTCCTCAGCCTGACTCTACTGCCTCAAAGGAGACGAGCTGCTCATGGAGATATCACTGCGTTAGCGGGCCGCGTGTGTGTGTGTGACTGTTTCTGTGTATGTGTGTGTGTTTGTGTTTCTCTGTGTGTGACTGTTTCTGTGTATGTGTGTGTGTTTGTGTTTCTCTGTGTGTGACTGTTTCTGTGTATGTGTGTGTGTTTGTGTTTCTCTTTGTGTGTGACTGTTTCTGTGTATGTGTGTGTGTTTGTGTTTCTGTGTGTGTGACCATTTCTGTGTATATATGTGTGTTTGTGTTTCTCTTTGTGTGTGACTGTTTCTGTGTATGTGTGTGTGTTTGTGTTTCTCTGTGTGTGACTGTTTCTATGTATGTGTGTGTGTGTGTGTGTGTGTTTCTCTGTGTGTGTGACTGTTTCTGTGTATGTGTGTGTGTTTGTGTTTCTCTGTGTGTGTGACTGTTTCTGTGTATGTGTGTGTGTGTTTGTGTTTCTCTGTGTGTTTCTTTGTAAGTGTGTGTGTTTGTGTTTCTGTGTGTGACTGTTTCTGTGTGTGTGTGTGTGTGTGTGTGTGTGTGTGTGTGTGTGTGTGTGTGTGTGTGTGTGTGTGTGTGTGTATGTGTGTGTGTGTGTGTGTGTGTGTGTGTGTGTTGTGTGTGTGTGGGTGTATGCGTGTCTGTGTTTGTGTGTCTCTGTGTGTGTGTGTTTGTGTTTCTCTGTGTGTGACTGTGTGTGTGTGATTGTGTTTCTCTGTGTGTGACTGTTTCTGTGTATGTGTGTGTGTTGTGTTTCTGTGTGTGACTGTTTCTGTGTATGTGTGTGTGTCTCTTTGTGTATATGTTGTTTGTGTTTCTGTGTGTGTGACTGTTGTGTGTGTGTGTGTGTGTGTTGTGTGTGTTTGTGTTTCTCTGTGTGTGTGACTGTTTCTGTGTATGTGTGTGTGTGTTTGTGTTTCTGTGTGTGTGACCATTTCTGTGTATATATGTGTGTTTGTGTTTCTCTTTGTGTGTGACTGTTTCTGTGTATGTGTGTGTGTGTGTGTGTGTGTGTGTATGTGTGTGTGTGTGTGTGTGTGTGTGTCTCTGTGTGTGTGACTGTTTCTGTGTATGTGTGTGTGTTTGTGTTTCTCTGTGTGTGTGACTGTTTCTGTGTATGTGTGTGTGTGTTTGTGTTTCTCTGTGTGTGACTGTTTCTTTGTAAGTGTGTGTGTTTGTGTTTCTGTGTGTGACTGTTTCTATGATATGTGTGTGTGTGTGTGTGTGTTTGTGTTTCTCTGTGTGTGACTGTTTCTGTGTATGTGTGTGTGTTTGTGTTTCTGTGTGTGTGACTGTTTCTGTGTATGTGTGTGTGTTTGTGTTTCTCTGCGTGTGACCGTTTCTGTGTATATGTGTGTGTTTGTGTTTCTCTGTGTGTGACTGTTTCTGTGTATGTGTGTGTGTTTGTGTTTCTGTGTGTGTGACTGTTTCTGTGTATATGTGTGTGTTTGTGTTTCTCTGTGTGTGACTGTTTCTGTGTATGTGTGTGATTGTGTTTCTCTGTGTGTGACTGTTTCTGTGTATGTGTGTGTTTGTGTTTCTCTGTGTGTGACTGTTTCTGTGTATAAATGTGTGTTTGTGTCTCTTTGTGTATATGTGTGTTTGTGTTTCTGTGTGTGTGACTGTTTCTGTGTATGTGTGTGTGTTTGTGTTTCTCTGTGTGTGACTGTCTCTGTGTATATATGTGTGTTTGTGTCTCTCTGTGTGTGACTGTTTCTGTGTATATGTGTGTATTTGTGTTTCTGTGTGTGTGACTGTTTCTGTGTATGTGTGTGTGTTTGTGTTTCTGTGTGTGTGACTGTTTCTGTGTATGTGTGTGTGTTTGTGTTTCTCTGTGTGTCTGTTTCTGTGTATATATGTGTGTTTGTGTTTCTATGTGTGTGACTGTTTCTGTGTACATGTGTGTTTGTGTTTCTGTGTGTGTGTGTGTGTGTGTGTGTGTGTGTGTGTGTGTGTGTGTGTGTGTGTGTGTGTGTGTGTGTGTGTGTGTGAGTAAAGCAGTAGGTTAGGGATGCAGATTGGGTGTGAGAGGTCAAAAGGAGAGATCACACTTTATGGGCTCAAATATTGAAAATTTGACCATTCATCTTGGGTGTAATACGTCTTGACATTAACTGTGTTACTACGCATCCTCAGAGAGGATGTGTGTGTGTGTGTGTGTGTGTGTGTGTGTGTGTGTGTGTGTGTGTGTGTGTGTGTGTGTGTGTGTGTGTGTGTGTGTGAATTTGTTTTTACAGCACCAATATTCACATGTGTGTGTGTGAGTATTCTTGAATAATAGATGTGAGTACTAGGAAAGATTAAGGGAGGAGCTGGAAGAACAAACCATGAAAAGAAAACAAATTATCACACAACAGAACTGGAAAAATATAATGGACAAAATGTGTGCAGTACACTGTGCTTTATAGCGACAAGCCAGCATTACGATTAAGGCTATGTGTATGCTGTCAAAAGGTGTCTGCAGGAAGAGAGTAGGAATATCTCACAGCTTAATAAATGTATTATGATTATACATGTATAGAGGATATACACAGAGGCTATAGAGCATATACATAGAGGCTGTACAGAGGATATAGAAGATATACATAGAGGAAATACATACAGGATATACATAAAGGATAAAGAGGATATACATAGAGGATATAGAGGAGATACATAGAGGATATAGAGGAGATACACAGAGGATATATAGAGGATATTCATAGAGGAAATACATACAGGGTATACATAGAGGTGATACATAGAGGAGATACATAGAGGATATAGAGGGTATACATAGAGGATATAGAGGATATACATAGAGGATATAGAGGATATACATAGAGGATATGGAGGACCCCTCTAAGAGTGGGCTGGCTGGCTCTGAGATGCTCCCTGTTAATTGCTCATCGCTAAGCCTTTTGGAGGTGTTGAGGTCTCAATTTACCCAAACATTTAGGATGAAAGGTGCCCACTAGAAAACCCCAATGACATATCTGCTTTCAAGCCAAATCCATTCTAAATGTTGTAAGTGCTTTTGGATCTTGGATTATATGGCATAACGAATATTATAACACCGTATCCTATGTATTTAGAAATGTAAGAGTAATTAACTGACCTTCATCCATTTCCTCCCTTTAATAATGTATCTGTGCTCTCCAGGGTGGGCTCTGTGATATATGCTGCACATGGACATCTTCAGCCCATTCATCTCCAAGCACGGCCAGAGGAGGGTGATCAGAGGAGAGAACAGAGAGACTGGCATGTCTCTCCCTAAACGCTGTGGGCTTACCCAGCGGAGCAGAGACATGGGCGAGCACATCAGTTTCACTTACCAACCGGCTAACCGCAAAGCATGCATGGCCAATTATGGGAGGGACAAATTAAAAGTGCAAATTGCAGTGTAAAAATTTCAGAGTCAAATTTAAATGTGAATCTTGAAGCAAGGGAGCATGGAGCATTCTAATGAAGCCATTCTAGGGGATTAATGTGCAGGGTAATTGCTGGACCTCTTCTTTTTCTCCAACGCCCTTTTTAATCAACAGTCAGCTAATTACTAAATTCTGGGATGGTGGGACCAAGTGAGGGAAAGACAAAAGGAAAGAAAGGAGGATGGAAGACAGAAAGAGATTCATACTTAGTTTGTTGGAAAGATGCAGAACTCGGTGGACACTTCAAACAATTACGTGAGTTTGTTTCACAACTAACATCAGAAACTGCAAAGGCATTAAGTTAAGCTGTCCAAACAGAGGACACAGGGCCTGCAGTGTAAACAGCACTCAGGACAACAGCTCATTACTGTTAGATTGATCCTGGTTATTAATGAGGCATGGAAGGTAATACTTGATACTTCCATATTAAAGTTACTAGGAAATGTTGCACCAACTTGTTTGCATGAAGCTTTTACTGAAACGGTTATTTTTAAACGTGTTGGCCAAACAAATTCACAGCCTCTTTTCCAGCAGCTAACAGGCTGCCAAGCAGTCAGTGCAGCTCTCCTGATCACACATACTAGGAGCCAAGACAAGCCCTATATCCACAGCCAGTCACTACTGTCACACACTGGTACACACAGAGCACAAACCCTATCAAGACTTCATTCACAGATACATGTTAGGTGGGAATATATTTACAATTACAGTTCTTGTGCAAAATGATGTGTTGACTTTGACATTATAACTATCACAATCAATGAAATATGGACAACATAACACTCAAATTACATATACGTATTCCATCTTTAAACACATTTGAGAGTAATGAATAAGAGACCCGTACCGTGATTGACACTGACTGTACCAACCCACAGCAGTCAAGAGAGGTGTTTTTGCCCTCTTTTATCTTTTTTAGTTTTAGAACGTGTGCTTCAGTATATTAGCAGTTTTGCTGTAACTTGCTTCATTCATGTTATTTTGTTAAGTTTCAACCTCCCAACAGGAGTCATCCCTGTTGTAGATGCACCAAATCTGCTGATAGAATCAGTTCAGCTGGTTTAGTCTGTGCTTTAGAGTTCAATTTCACAATGATCCAAAACACAAAATGGTCTCAAAATATTATTGATATTTAAAGTGAAAGTAAAACTTGGCACCTATGTATGCAACAGTAATAAACAAGCAGAATAACAACGGACAGCCTCTTTTCTGGGTGCATAAAACACATGCTGGGAGCCACAATGGTCAGCTGACGAGCACTGCCTGCACTGCCCTGCCCCCACCAAGAGCCCAGGGCGGTCCTGAGGAAAGACTGTTCTCCATAAAGGTAAGAGCCCAAGGCAGTCTGGAGGAAAGACTGTTCTCCATAAAGGTAAGAGCCCAGGGCGGTCTGGAGGAAAGACTGTTCTCCATAAAGGTAAGAGCCCAGGGCGGTCTGGAGGAAAGACTGTTCTCCATAAAGGTAAGAAGCCAGGGCGGTCTAGAGGAAAGACTGTTCTCCATATAGGTAAGAGGCCAGGGCGGTCTGGAGGACTGTTCTCTATAAAGGTAAGAGCCCAGGGGGTAGAGAGCACAGGAGCACTGCCAGCAGCACACGCCGGGTGACACAGCAGCTGCCCTTGATTCAAGGCTCGGCATGAGTAGGGCACTACCCTCTCTCAACGTTCCCCTTTTTGGGAAAGGGAGGGAGGTTGAGGGAACTGAACCACTTTGAGCCCAGAGCGACGTCAACAATGGGCAGTGGGTAAGAGGGAAGGTGGTACTGCAACACAGAGATGTTCTTTAAGAGTGAAGGTGGTACAGCAACACAGAGATGTTCTTTAAGAGTGAAGGTGGTACTGCAACACAGAGATGTTCT
Organism: Galaxias olidus; assembly: GCA_026901105.3. Lineage (NCBI taxonomy): Eukaryota > Metazoa > Chordata > Actinopteri > Galaxiiformes > Galaxiidae > Galaxias > Galaxias olidus. The sequence continues at coordinate 404,906 of JAPMUY010006772.1, read as the reverse complement.
TTCAGCCGCTGTGGTGTGATGAACATGTTCAAAGCAAGCTCTTCACACACCACATAGTTAAACGCTTGGAAGGCACGCTGGGCGTAGAAGGGTATGTCGACGATGTAGGCACCAAGTATTTCATCCTCTCTCCTGCACTGATGTGTTAACTCTTTTCTCATCTGGCTAAATGAGCTGTGTCTTTCAAAACGCCGCCCAATGACAGCAGTCCGAGTGGGGGTGTCCCTCTGCTCTGTCAGTGTCATGTCCATGAGCACTGGAGGGCCTTGGCCAGTGCTAGGCCTACGTGCATAAGGCTACTGTTCGGGGCTCCATCCACTGTGCAGCACTGCTAGAAGTTCTGGGTCTGTTTTACCAGTATTCCGTGAGAGCTTGAACACTGTCTTTCATGGGGCAGTAACAGAATCACTAATGTCAGCCAGTGTTGTAGGGTCTGCAGCAATCGGCATACCATCAGCAGCAAATGCTTCTCCGCGGCAGGCGGCCCTTGAGGCCACTGTCATGGACAGCAGCACTTTGGCCAGGCGGTGACAGTGCTGCGGTGGCTTCACCAGCACTAAGCTCTTCCCCACTATGCTCTGAGGGGAAGGCATGCAGATCTCATCGGAGGTGGTGCAAGAAGTCCTATTTTCCTTGAGGATCCTGTTCCTTCTTGGCCACACAGTCACAGTTTCCCACTTCTGAGACGAGTGTGGCAAGCTGGTGAGTAGGCAGGTCGACAGAGTCGGAATTACTTTTTCAAAGTTGTCAAAGTTAGCCAAAGTTAACCAAAGTTAGTTAGTAACACATTAATGCCAATTTGTTTAGAAGGTCACAATTGTTTTTGATTCAATTAACGCAGTCGTAAATCGGATGGCAGTATGGATGAAAACAAAGCTATTTTTTATGGCAAGTTCATCTACAAACCCTGCCAGATGGGTCTGTCAACAAGACCAAAGTTATTTACAGTTACTGTCGATTTGAATTGAATCAGAAAATCTCATCTTAATGTAATTTGCTAGCCAAGCAAACAGCTAATGCAAATTGCCCGAAAAATCTCGCTTGCGAGCCTTTATATTTCCCCATGTGAGGATGGAGACAATTACATTCTGGTTTTCTTCAGAAGTGCGAGTGATCTTTGGTACTGAAGTAGGGGAACATTTAGCTGCCCAATGTGCCTGTTATGCAATGAACGCAGTGTTTTTAGTCAGAATGCAGAAATTAAAGTTGGTTTGTCAGCATGTACTTGAACACTAGTGCAAGCCCATTGGAATTTAATTGTTATGAATGTTGGTTCAGCCTGTTCGATGCTAGGGTGAAGTTTGCGTTTGAGCATATTGGTGAATGCTTGACTTGTGTGGGTCCTTGGATGTTTCACTCTGTTTTGCGTTAATACGTAAAAAAGGGTTGGACACACTACATTGTGTGAGATACTTACTTAGTCATGCTCATACGACTAAGTAATGTCAAATTTTGCAGGCTTGAGTTTACCATGTACCATGCTAAATGCAGTACTGTGAGTGTTTCTGGACAATATGTGTTTTGTGTGGTTACTTGATCTCGAATAATAAATACATTTGCCTTTAGCAAATAATAAATAAATAATTTTGTCCTCTCCCACGTTGGTAAGCATATCAAAAACATGAATTGTTTCCCTTTTTTGGTCAATTTTTAACAGATTAAAAATGTGCAATTAATTAGCAATTAATTGCGATTAACTATTGACACCCATGCGATTACAACAACCCAAACCTAACAACGGTACAAGACAAGGCAACACTCACTAACCTGTACATAACAACATATTACATAACAGTAATGAACAACCATGATAACATGTAATATGTTATTATGTTCAGGTTAGTGAGTGTGCAGAATAACAATCAAAACAAAACAGTTGGTCAGCTGATGGGCACTCCAGTGCTACAGTATGTTTAATAAATATATGTTTTGTTCACACGTAACGTGCGTGTCTGCAACCTACCCGGTGATAAGATAGAAAGAAAAGCCGGGATGAAAAATGCATCTCAAAGAGTGATTGATTGTACAGGGGCTTCAGATACTTGGATTTTCTGCATCGTTAAGGCATGGCGCAAAAGACAAGTTTGCTAAATGATTGACCTGAGCAATTTAATTATTAAATCATTAAAATTACATGAAACCAAAACCGTGGACTTGGATATAGTATATGTCTACAGTTAGTGTTCACTTAGTCCTGAGCGGATATTATCACCATAAGCGGGTAACACTTACGATGGACCTGTTCTTATAGGTAAAAGTAAGTTAGTGTATGGGTGTTACTGTGTGTGTGCGTGCGTGCGTGCTAAGAGCGTGCTAAGTGCGTGCTAAGTGCGTGTGTGGAAGACGCCTCGTGCATGGCTAAGTGTAGTGCTGACAGCCAAGACATCAAATCCCTGTTTGAAAGTGCAAATCATTGCCACAACATCGCATCATGAAAGAGATCCCGTGCCTGCCAATCTAACTGCAACAAGCCAAGCCGCCTATCCGGCAGCTCCAGAACACAGCAGTAAAAGAGAAAGGCTAAAAGGATGATAGACTAAAACGAAGGGAGCAGGGGATGAAAGAAGAATGGGAGCTCAGGATAACAGAGGGGCATGAAGAACAGAAGACAATGAAGTATTCATGACTGAAGAGAGAAAAGAGGGTAGTGAGAATGAACATAGTAGGCCTAGTGGAAAATGAGACTATTGGCTTACAAGCTTCTAGTATATAGTTATAAACGTAAGGATTTTGTGAGGCATTTTGTATGATAAGATCTTAAAGGTATTTGGTATCAAATAAAAAATAGGATGCGCTGGGAACAAAATGTTGATCCAGCACTGTATGATGTGTGTCTTAAAGGTAAATGATCCAGGACTGTATGATGTGTGTCTTAAAGGTAAATGTTGATCCAGCACTGTATGATGTGTGTCTTAAAGGTGAATGTTGTTCCAGCACTGTATGATGTGTCTTAAAGGTAAATAATCCAGCACTGTGTGATGTGTGTCTTAAAGGTAAATGTTGATCCAGCACTGTATGATGTGTGTCTTAAAGGTAAATGTTGATCCAGCACTGTATGATGTGTGTCTTAAAGGTAAATGTTGTTCCAGCACTGTATGATGTGTGTCTTAAAGGTAAATGATCCAGCACTGTATGATGTGTGTCTTAAAGGTAAATGATCCAGCACTGTATGATGTGTGTCTTAAAGGTAAATGATCCAGCACTGTATGATGTGTGTCTTAAAGGTAAATGTTGTTCCAGCACTGTATGATGTGTGTCTTAAAGGTAAATAATCCAGCACTGTATGATGTGTGTCTTAAAGGTAAATGTTGTTCCAGCACTGTATGATGTGTGTCTTAAAGGTAAATGTTGTTCCAGCACTGTATGATGTGTGTCTTAAAGGTAAATGTTGTTCCAGCACTGTATGATGTGTGTCTTAAAGGTAAATGATCCAGGACTGTATGATGTGTGTCTTAAAGGTAAATGTTGGTCCAGCACTGTATGATGTGTATCTTAAAGGCAAATGGTCAAAATACAATAAAACATAATAATATATTTAAAATAAGGTGTGTTGTGATTAAACTGTTTTCCCACAAAAAAGTATACACATAATTCACAGGGAAGCTAACAGGGCATTTTTAACACTGTGATCATAGTGAGTGATCTATCTAGCATGTGAAGTTATGAAGTATCATAACAGGGTGAAACTGTAAGGTTGTGACAAACAGGTTGACAATATTAATTGTGGAAAGAAATATAAAATTGAGAGTTGATACTTAACAATGTCAGTCCATTTTACCATTGTTCTCGTGTGATCTGAAACGGAATTACACATATTTGGCGATTAACTAGCGAACAGCTACGTTAGTTTTCAAAGGAAGTTGTGCCCATAATTCGCGCAAGGTGTCATGGGAGACAGCTGCTGTGTAATGTAGAAGGCCACCAGTTAAAGCAAGATAAATAGACCAATCACATTCAACCAAACCTTAGTCCCTTACTCAACATGAACTTGGCCGTTTCCATATCTATCAGAATGAGTCATAATACTGGGCAGTAACAACTGCATCAAAACAAAATGGTTAATTCAGTCCACACAGACACCCGTCACAGCTTTAAAGTGAGAGCCTAATCAATTGCATCCGCTCAGATTTAGGTACAATCCCCAGATCTCTCCTCTCCAGGACTGCTGCCCAGAGACAGATGCTGTGTAATGTAGATATGCACTGGCCACCAGTTGAAGCAACACAGATGTGAGAAGATACCTTTAGCAAGCACATGCTCTAACCAACTCACCAGTTAATCATTCTCAGCGTGCTGTTAACACACATGCACGCAGAGCACCAAGCAGGTGGTGCTGTAATGAAGCCCCGCATTGAAGAGGAGGCTGCTCGCTGAGGTGTTAGTCTCTCTCTCTTCAAAATGTGAGATCCACTGGCAGTCAAATAGAATTTAAGCCCACCTCTTTGCCTGCAGTCAGCAGAGGATTCCACTGCAAATTGATGTGGTCCCCTTTACAATGTCCCTGCCTGAGCATTGACAGAGCTCCAATATATCAGAGCAATCACTAGGAGATGTGTGTGGGAGAGGCTTAATAGTAAATCCCACTTGATCATAAATCTGCTGCATCCAAATGCCTCTGTACACACTACCTCTCGCAGTCAAACGTCAGTCCTGTTTCTCCCTGATCTGCCTCTATTGTTATGTCCATCTTTGGTCTTTTTCTTCAAACCATGTGAGATGCACGCAAGAACACACTCCTCATTTTCCACCATCGTGGTTCTACCTTTTATTTCTGTGCAGGTCTTACTTCATCAGACCCTCTCAGTGTCTACTGATATACTGTATGTTCTGCATATACGACTAGCTTTCGTGAAGTTTGCTGACTGACGAGAAATATCATCAGATGTCTAAAGCTTGGGGGACGATGTTACCATTTATCTCCTTGCTGTTGAAACCTGGCTGACCCTAATGGATAAACACCATCGTCATATGTGTCCTGCGCTCATAACAACATGAACAACATGAGAACCGGACAATACAAGAGAGACCAGGTGGAACCAGGAACACCAACAAGGACAGGTGAAACTAGAAAGCACTAAAGAAGAAGAGCTAGGTGTGTCCTCCTGGACTCCCATGTAATAACCACGCCCTGTGACAACATGATGCTGTTTCTATTCTGTCTCCTGTTGTGCACACTGGGAATCCATCCAATAAACTTTGCTAGATCCAAAGCGTATAGATAACATGTATTCTTTTTAAATCTTTCAATGTGTCTCTTTTATTTGTCCCTTTGGGGCATTTAGTCCCCTGAGCTATAATAAGAGCAGCTATTTTATCGAGACACTTTCGGTCTGCCCAGGGTTCGGTCTAAAAACGTTTAGCACATGTAGTCCTCAGTGGCAACACATTTACCGTAAGCCCCTGCTGTGGTGGCAACCACAAACACATTCATCACCATAACCATGATGCTGCATTTTATGTTAAGTGGCACATGCCTACACCTAGAACAGCCAACTCTAATAGCCTCAATCCGAGCTGTTACATTATTTAAACATGGTAATGCAATGTGTGTGTGTGTGTGTGTGTGTGTGTGTGTGTGTGTGTGTGTGTGTGTGTGTGTGTGTGTGTCCCATCCTCCTCCTCCTCCTCCTCCCTCATATTAAGACTTTTCTACCTGCAGCCTGGTTTCATGTTTCATTTGCAGTTTTGTACTTAAAATGGATCAGTGAAATGAGTCAAACGGATTAAAAACATTTGCACAATCAATTAGCACAATCAAAGAAGCCAGCGAACAGAGGAACCGTGGTTTAACATTGTATAACAAAAGCTTCAGCCTCTGTCGTACAATTTACGGGGGGCAAAGTGTTATCTCCTGCAGACTAATCATAATGAGAACACTTGCTGGCTCTACGAGGACACACAGGCTTACAGATGTAGTATGAGTCCTGACCAGCAGAGGGGGAAGTTTGCTTTGCTCTTTGTCTTTACTCTTCACACTCCCCTTTCTGTCCCTCCCCTCTCGGCATCACCCTATCCCTTGTGCTAAGGGTTCCTCCAATGCATTCTAGTTTACCAGGTCATTACAAAAGAAAGGCAGAAAGAGGGCAACAGGGACAGTGCATTAAGAGAAACAGAATTGGCCTGGAACGTGGCTCTCTGAGTGAGTGAGTGTGAGTCATTGTGTTTATGTGCTTAGGAGATTTGCCTGATGTGTGAGTAAGTTAAGGAGCGTTTATAGATATGGATGCCCTCCTCGCCATCCTGCGCTTCCTCTGTGTCCACTCCCTCTGCCTCGTTCAGGGGGCCATGGACTCCTGCTATGACGACCAGGGGACTGCCAGTCGCTGCATGCCCAAGTTTGAGAACGCGGCGTTCAACCGGTCAGTTGTGGCCTCTAACGTGTGCGGCTCCCCGCCAGAGGACTACTGCATGCAGACTGGCTCCACGCGCTCCTGCCGTCACTGTGACGTATGGGACCCGGCCCAGAGCCACAACGCCAGCCTGCTGACAGACTTCCACACCGACGACGAACCCACGTGGTGGCAGAGCCAGTCCATGTTCTACAGAGTCCAGTACCCCGCCTCGGTCAATCTGACCCTTCACCTCGGTAAGAGTCCAGTACCCCGCCTCGGTCAATCTGACCCTTCACCTCGGTAAGAGTCCAGTACCCCGCCTCGGTCAATCTGACCCTTCACCTCGGTAAGTCCATGACCCCTCCTCGGTCAATCCGACCCTTCACCTAGGTAAGAGCACAGGGCCCCCCTCCCAACAACCAATGGCACATTGATAAATGACAAAGTACAGAAGATCCCCTGATGATCAGTTGTGTTCCCTGATTGGGAGAGGCAAAGAGAGACGGTTTATCATACAGTATGTCACATGGTTCAAGCATTGCCAGCTCACGGTTTTGTTCAGATTCAGAGATTGTCTTTAAAGCGCCCTTTACCCCAGATGGAGCTTAGAGTCGCATTTTTGAAGTTATTGAAAACACGTGATTTTGAGTCTTTGTCTTGGAAACCTTTTAGAGAGATCCAGGGAAAATCCACCCCAAAGAATATTAAAATATGTCCGCTAGATGACCGCTGGGTCGTCTTAAAAAGACAGAGGTTGTGAATGGATGGGTCATGATTACTGAGATGACCACAGTTCACATTTCAACTATTCTTTCTTTTATATTACACCTCATGGAATTCGGTTTACGAAATATGCATGCAAATCAACAAAATTTAGGAATGTAATGCAAATGGATTTAAAAATATGTTAGTTTACTTCACATGCCATTCTTAACATACCAGATTACAAATCATTTGGGGCCAACCTTTCCTCCCTCTTGACTTTTTAAAGACTACATTTTCCTTTCCCATTCATCCTCCCTGTGTGACGAGTGCGTGTGTGTGTGTGTGTGTGTGTGTGTGTGTGTGTGTGTGTGTGTGTGTGTGTGTGTGTGTGTGTGTGTGTGTGTGTGTGTGTATGTGAGCTCCCTGCCGTCAGTCAGTGAGGACAGATCAGGAGCAGAGCAGGGAATTCTCCTGACAGGCCAGAGCCCAATCTCTCTCCTCTGTAGGTGTAACAGAATACCAAACTCCTCAGAAAAAAAGTTCTGCTTCAAAAAAGAGAACATTATGACAGGGTTTTGAAATGTCAGACCTGTGACTGACTGTGAGGGGAACAGTTTAAATAGCACAGTCTGAGGGCAGGAAGCATGTCCATCATTTGGAGGATATTGATTTCTGGTAGCAGGGAGAAGCCCGGGTTCTGTTCTACTTTTGAGCTTAGTTTCCTCATAATCTCTGTCTGGTTCTCCCTGCAATACAGTGACCCTGCTCAGGTACAGGACATGAACTGTCTAGAAGGGTTGTTATTCTTCAGTCCTCCAAAAGGCTATCTTCTTCAGACTAAACAAGCCTTTGCCCTCTCTGTAGAGTTTACGACAACAGATATAATGTGCAGACTTGCTGTTGGACTCTACAAACACAGGATGTTTGTGTAGAACACAAAGAACTACATTTTATGCAACTGGACATCCCCCTCTGCAGTGCTCCTTCAAGCTGAGAACCTTCGGCCCATCTGGGGTCCTGTAGGGGCTGTCCTCCACATGCCTGTTTTCTTTTGGCTGTCCAAACTAAATAAGCTCCCTCATAGGGGGTTTGCGGGGCAGATGCTGGGATGATAAACACAGAGAAACCCACTGGTGGAGGGCAGGGATATAGTGCAGCTATTTTAGAAATGTGTCTGATCATGGGGAAAAGAGGAGGAGGAAGAAGAGAGGAGGTATACAGGGTGGTTCAAGGAGGAGGAGGAGGAGGAAGAAGAGAGGAGGTACACAGGGTGGTTCAAGGAGGAGGAGGAGGAGGAAGAAGAGAGGAGGTACACAGGGTGGTTCAAGGAGGAGGAGGAGGAGGAAGAAGAGAGGAGGTATACAGGGTGGTTCAAGGAGGAGGAGGAGGAGGAAGAAGAGAGGAGGTATACAGGGTGGTTCAAGGAGGAGGAGGAGGAGGAGGAAGAAGAGAGGAGGTATACAGGGTGGTTCAAGGAGGAGGAGGAGGAGGAGGAAGAAGAGAGGAGGTATACAGGGTGGTTCAAGGAGGAGGAGGAGGAGGAAGAAGAGAGGAGGTATACAGGGTGGTTCAAGGAGGAGGAGGAGGAGGAAGAAGAGAGGAGGTATACAGGGTGGTTCAAGGAGGAGGAGGAGGAGGAGGAATAATAGAGGAGGAATACCGGGAGGTACAAGGAGGAGGAGGAGGAGGAAGAAGAGAGGAGGTATACAGGGTGGTTCAAGGAGGAGGAGGAGGAGGAAGAAGAGAGGAGGTATACAGGGTGGTTCAAGGGGAGTAATCAAAACACGATGAGTTAAAAAAAAAGTACTGGGCAGTCTGGTAGTAAAGAATTGGGGTCAGATTTTAGCTCACATGGAGAGAGAAACACACACACACACACACACACACACACACACACACATAAACACACTGTGATGTCTGCAGCTGGTTCTCATTGCCTGGTGCTCAAAAGAAGGCAACTTCCTGCCTAAGATGAAAGGTGATGATAAACGTCTGTTCCAGCACGGCTCACAGCCCCATTATTGGCCAAGGCTTGAGAAATTCAAGTAGAAACATGGGCACCACAGCAAAACATGCTCTTCAGATATTTAGCTACATTGTTTATAGCCAAGCTCTTTTTTAAAATACATATTTAAATTTAATTGTTATATAACTCTCTAGTCACCCATACCTTAAGTCTGACGCACTCAATTTAAATGAAATAATCTGTTCTAAGATTGTGCTTGTGATGAACAATCGATCACATACCCCAAACAAGATTTTCTGACCACGCTTACACTTAGACTTGTCTGTGTAAAATTCACACACTTTCCTTTTTGAATTAGAATCCTCATAACTGCAGTCTAATTCCTAAAAAAGACCAGCACATTTTTCCATCTGGCTTACCACACCAATGTGTAAACACAGTGGTAAATACTGAGTCTGGCGTTGCAGGTTTAGTCTATGTCTCCAGTTCCAGGACAAACAAGGGCAGAGCCCCACAGCTATGGGAGAGCCAGGTGGCTGACAGGCAGAGGTCAAAGGAGAAGCTCTCCACCAGCAGCTTTCATCTTCAGCTCCTCTGCCTTCCCTGGACCAGCTCCTACCCCACCAGTCACAGGATAGCGGTTTCTTCTATTACTACCCCTTGTAGTTTGTTGGCTTTTTGATCTAGAAGGAAATTCCTGATTTATACACTATGTTTCGGCAGAACGCGATGTTATCTGTTTATAACTGGAACATATCCTGTTGACAAAACAATACTTCTACACATGGTCATACCATAATACGATTGCATTGGAAGCTATGCATCGATGATGCCTCAACCCTAAATTGATGCTTTAATTTGTTGTGCATTTAGGACAGAAAATCACCACAGGAGAAATTGTTTAATAATTTCCTAATCTCTGTCCCGCCAGAACCCAGCTCACCTCACAAAGAGAGTAAGACAGAGACTGTCAGTGGTACATCAGAGGTACGCCAGTGGTACGTCAGTGGTACGTCTGAGGTACGCCAGTGGTACGTCAGAGGTACGTCAGTGGTACGTCAGTGGTACGTCAGTGGTACGTCAAGGGTACGTCAGTGGTACGTCAGTGGTACGTCAGCGGTACGTCAGCGGTACGTCAGTGGTACGTCAGTGGTACGTCAGAGGTACGTCAGTGGTACGTCAGAGGTACGCCAGAGGTACGCCAGTGGTACGTCAGTGGTACGTCAGAGGTACGCCAGTGGTACGTCAGAGGTACGTCAGTGGTACGTTAGTGGTACGTCAGTGGTACGTCAAGGGTACATCAGTGGTACGCTAGGGGTACGTCAGAGGTACGTCAGTGGTACGTTAGTGGTACGCCAGTGGTAGGTCAAGGGTACGTCAGTGGTACGTCAGCGGTACGTCAGCGGTACGTCAGCGGTACGTCAGTGGTACGCCAGTGGTACGTCAGAGGTACGTCAGTGGTACGTCAGTGGTACGTCAGCGGTACGTCAGCGGTACGTCAGTGGTACGTCAGCGGTACGTCAGAGGTACGTCAGTGGTACGTCAGTGGGTGGTGTCCATGTAGGAAGTCCCCATCCTCTACTGGTTAAGGGGAACATCCTTAGAAGATAGCTGCCTCATGAATGGTTCTTACAATAACTACCATTATTTTTTTAGAATGATTCTTTTGGCTTTGTTTCATGCACTTTTGTCTTTAGAAAGCAATCAGCATTTTTATTAAGTTGAGCATATTTGCACTCAATCTACTGCATTTACTTTTTTTTAGAGTTGGCTAGCTGCCAATGAAGATGCCTAAACTAATGTTAGATTATAAGAATGATATAAACTATTACATTTGGAATACAGTTAAATATACATGGCAAACACATTGTTTTCCTTTGCTATTGAATGTGTACATCTTTTAAGACAGTTTCTCACACTAAAATTATATGTATGAAAAACATATGATTGCTTAGACAATGTGTTTCTACATAAACATAATTTGTTTTTGTTTTTTTTCTCTGTGCCATCATCAGCCAGATCAATAATCATCACTCATTTAATTCATGTTAAAGTTATTCATGAATAAACACATATCTGATTTGAGGTATCTAAGACTAAGTCAAGGCAAACGTGGGATTCTGCTGCAATGCAGCATAGAGTAATCTTGCCTTCATTAACCATTATATTTAAGCTTATCTGTGAAAGTTCTCTTCATATACTTGAAAAAGATTTAAATGGCTTATCTCCTGTACCTCAATTAGATTGCCCTACTAATTGTAGCATACGTTTCCAGAATCTGCTAAATCCCCTCTCACTCAGGTGACTGTGAGGCCGTGAATATGTTTTTACATATCTAAATATTTTAACCTGGGGCTAACAAAGGAGGTCATATCTATTTTTTGTTATGGTTGGCGGGCTGGAATCAAATAGTTTGGGCAGAAACATTTGTAGTGAAACATAAACCCAATAATAGTGCTATTACTGAAAATCCCAATGACATCTGCTCTCAACCCAAATTCTTTCAAATCATCGCTACAAAAGGGCTAATTTTATATTATGGCATAATGGGTATTATCACACCATATCCTCTGTATTTTAAAGATACAATTCCATGGCAATCCCTTTATATCTAACATTGTTTCTGGAAATAATAGTTTGTTTTAGTTTGTAGACTGATTTGTTGAACTGTGAGACTGAAGTAGTGAGCTCAGCATACTTACTTATCTAGATCCCACTGTAGCCTGCATGCTAAGCAATCGTACAGTTTAGGGTTAGGGTTAGGGTTAGGGTTTTCAACGTGAAGTAGTGAGCTCAGCATACTTACTTATCTAGATCCCAAGCCTGCATGTAAGCAGTTTTAGGGTTAGGGTTAGGGTTAGGGTTTTCAACGTCCTGAAGTACTCAGCATACTTAATAGATCCCACTGTAGCCTGCATGCTAAGTCGTACAGTTTAGGGTTAGGGTTAGGGTTTTCAACGTCCTGAAGTAGTGAGCTCAGCATACTTACTTATCTAGATCCCACTGTTGCATGCTAAGCAATCGTACAGTTTAGGGTTAGGGTTAGGGTTTTCAACGTCCTGAAGTAGTGAGCTCAGCATACTTACTTATCTAGATCCCACTGTAGCCTGCATGCTAAGCAATCGTACAGTTTAGGGTTAGGGTTAGGGTTAGGGTTTTCAACGTCCTGAAGTAGTGAGCTCAGCATACTTACTTATCTAGATCCCACTGTAGCCTGCATGCTAAGCAATCGTACAGTTTAAATGCCAAGACAGACTTAATCAGTCCCAGACAAATGTTTTAAAGGATTACAGTGCAACCTGCTTCCCTGGGCTCAGTGTAGCTTACTCACCAGCCTCCCATATGAAGCATTGTAGACATATGTGTTGTGTTTTATCTGTGACCCTTGGTTCACTTTTAGAGGCTTACCATTCTCATAATGAGGATAAATCTGTGTTCTTATTTTCCTACAGGAATTGCATTAATGTACTGTGTGCGGAGACACTGGATATTCCTCTGATCCCCTGTTGTTTCTGTCAGTAATTAAAGGATGTCTGTTGCAGACCCCCCTAACCCTCATTCTTTAATGTACTGTGTGCGGAGACACTGGATATTCCTCTGATCCCCTGTTGTTTCTGACAGCAGTTAAATGATGTCTGTTGTTTCTGTCAGTAGTTAAATGCTGTCTGTTGTTTCTGTCAGTAGTTAAATGCTGTCTGTTGTTTCTGTCAGTAGTTAAATGCTGTCTGTTGTTTCTGTCAGTAGTTAAATGCTGTCTGTTGTTTCTGTCAGTAGTTAAATGATGTCTGTTGTTTCTGTCAGTAGTTAAATGCTGTCTGTTGCAGACCCCCCTAACCCTCATTCTTTTGTCTTGTTTATTATTCAGTCCTCATGTAACAACATAATACAATTTCCCCTCATTTAAAAATACAAATTGAAATAGCTTGACATACTTTAAAATTACCCACATTTTGTTGACAGGGAAGGCGTTTGAGATCACATATGTACGGCTCAAATTCTACACCAGTCGTCCTGAGAGCTTTGCCATTTATAAGCGCACTGAACAAGGAGGACCATGGATTCCCTACCAGTACTACAGCGCCTCCTGTAGGAAGACATATGGAAAAGACGGCAAAGCTTACATTGGCCCTGGGGATGACGAGAGGATGGCTCAGTGCACCGATGAGTTTAGTGACATCTCCCCCCTGACTGGGGGCAACGTGGCTTTCTCCACCCTGGAAGGACGCCCCAGTGCCTACAACTTTGACCAGAGTGCTGTGTTACAGGTAAGAAGGAGCAGAGAGGCTTAATCACCAGCATGATGACGTTTTTGGCATATTTGGTTTAGTTTTTCAGCACAGCACAGTTCAGAGGGTATCATTTGAAAGAGCGCTTATTGCCCAATACATTTTAAGTTGGCCAAGGTGTGAAATGTAAGTCTGCTGTGTACCTCCGTTTATGCTGATCATGACATAATCCCCTTTGTATCTCAGCACAGTGCAGATGACACTGAGCAAGGTGGGCTGTCTGTGGCTTAGAACGCTCCCGAATCAATTTGCTACCTCGACTTTTGCTAATTCCATTAAATCTTTTAACACAGTCTTTTCTTAAAACACAAAGAATAGTGTTGCAGCTATCATATCATATCAGTAGTCTGGGTAATTGAAGTTGGGGCAATTAACTAAACAGTCAGAAGTCATTCCCAATACATTAGTTTCTATGACTTTGTGATGGTAAAGAGGATTCCCCACCTCTATCCACTTTAATTGAGTGCTCCCACAACAAAATATTGTGTATAATGTTCCCACTTGAATATCCTTCATCGACGTATATTTAACAGAGGGTCTCATAAGTTGTACAATGTTGGACAGAAAGGAAGAGATACACAAGTGAAGAAGACACTTCAGCCAGCAGGCATATGCTAAGCTGCACGGAGGCCTAGGGAACAGGCTTCCTCCATCGTCTAGTGACACCCCCAGGGAATCTTGGAGAAGAGAATAAGACATGAAATAGACCATTGGATTATCTGGAGAGAGAGAGAGAGAGAGAGAGAGAGAGAGAGAGAGAGAGAGAGAGAGAGAGAGAGAGAGAGAGAGAGAGAGAGAGAGAGAGAGAGAGAGAGGGAATGAGAGTCTGAGCAGTAGTGCTGGATTTGGTGGGTTATTGAGTTGAGAGCAAAATAGTGAATGGTGGCTCAGCCACCTCTCTGCTTTGGGTATTGGGTACTGGGATGGCACAGGACGAAAACAAGCATTATAGGATCTCTACAGCTTAGCAATAACAACCTAATTCACAGGCTTGTAAGCTTAAGCAGAAATCTTCCTTGTCAAACACAGAGGAGACCCCAGTCACACACACACTCCCACTCTCTCACTCAGTCTCTGTCTGTCTCCGTCTGTCCCTTTCTCTCTCTCTGTCTCGCTCTCTCTCTCTCTCTCTCTCTCTCTCTCTCTCTCTCTCTCTCTCTCTCTGTGAACGCTGTGCACATGGTAATAATACTGTGCAAGGATCAAGGTTTCGTTATTAGTATGCAACCATATATTTTTTCTGCAGGCAGGAATTTCAGCAATCCAGAGCAAAAAAAATAACATCACAACAATACAGATTCAAAGCACATCAAAACAAATAACAACAAAACAAGTTCAGCATATCAGAAATAGTATCGAAGTTTAAGAGCTCTAAAGAAAGTCATGACAAAGCACTTCTACACACACATTACACAAAACGCTTAAAGTGTTAAAGCCAACCTCCTTGCCCAACCAAGGTTTGACTAGGCCAGTTCCTTTGCCCCAGGAACAACCCTTACTACAAAGACTTTTGCCTCCCTGCAGGTGGTGTGATTGCATTAACTTTAGAAAACAATCCACTGTGGCAAACCAGAAAAAAGTAGGACAAAACCTTACTAATTGTTTAATGCCTCAAGTGTTCAAGAGAGAGAGAAAGGGGGGAAAAGTAAGCACATTGTATAAAGAATTTCAGCCTACTTCACATACATTTTTGAATTTTAGGAAACATTGCTTGTCACTGAAATTATTATTTTATTATTACACCAAATGTATTTTGGTCATTCATACAAGAATGCATCTGTACATTTCTAGGATGAAAATGCCATACTAAGTGTCTCAAATGCTTTGAGTCCTAATCATGTACAATCTATTCGTCAAGAGTACCAAAGATTGTTTTGTTTTTGAGATCATCCAGATGTTGTTAACAGTAAACAACGCGTCTGGTATTATCTGAACATGTGTATTTTACTCTCTGCCCTGCCCTGAGTGAGGTAAAACTAAACAATGACAGTGTCACAGATATAAACGTTCGAAGTTGACTTTATGCATACACTAACATCCAAATTGTATTCAGTGTTGTTCAGTTGTTCCACTGTAAAGTTCTACCTGTGTTGTGCCTGCTAAAGTTATCGGACTCTGTATGTGCGAGGACAAGTTGTATGTATCATCTTCTCATGCTACAAGTTTCCTATTCACTTCACGTCTTTGTTATCATTAGAAAGCTTTCAATTAACTTTATCCTAAATGCACATACCTGAAAATTGTGTCTGCATACTCCTCCATCTGAACATGTAGGCAACAGTATATTTTCTCAATCTACCTTATGCCAAAAGCCTGTGATTGCGAGCTGCCTATAAACAGCAAGAGTTCCTTCATGAATGTAGGTTGGTTGGGAAGCCTGTTGAGTATCAACTACTGTAGGTGTGATGTAACAACAGGCTCTACTACTGTATGTGTGATGTAACAACAGGCTCTACTACTGTAGGTGTGATGTAACAACAGTCTCTACTACTGTAGGTGTGATGTAACAACAGGCTCTACTACTGTAGGTGTGATGTAACAACAGTCTCTACTACTGTAGGTGTGATGTAACAACAGGCTCTACTACTGTAGGTGTGATGTAATAGCTGTCTCTACTAATGTAGGTGTGATGTAACAACAGGCTCTACTACTGTAGGTGTGATGTAATAGCTGTCTCTACTAATGTAGGTGTGATGTAACAACAGGCTCTACTACTGTAGGTGTGATGTAACAACAGGCTCTAGCAGTTTAGTGCCTGTGGGACATTCTGGGGTAAGTTTAGGTTAAGGCAGCTCATGAAAAGATAAAAACGAGTCCTAATTATCAAAGATGATCACATCCGTCTTTTCTTTAAAAATCCCAAAGTTAGTGCCCGGTATGATTTGTGAATTTACGAATAGAAATGAGCTTCTAGGCCAATAAAACAAATACATTTACATTTTGGTGGTACACTTATACAGCGGCAAATTACATAATGACACCCCTCTCTCTTGTTGTGGATCAGGTTGAGTGGGGGACTCTGATCACCGCTCAGCCATTTCAGCCTCCCTCAACTCCCTCTATCTGTAACATTTCACACAATGGTTGGACTGTCTGCCCACTCAGACTGTAAAAGTTAAATGGTGTGCAAGACCTTTCTGTTCTCCCATGACAAATCAGATTTAGGAAAGTGCGACACCTAGCCGCTTTGTAGCTTGACCATCAAGCCGTGGACCATCACATAGACGGTCATCCAATGCAGGGTTTATGTCTTAACAGCATAGTGGTGGAATCATTTCAAATCCGGGAACAGACTGAAGGAAAACTAAAAGTAGGAGTCCTTTCATTCAGTACTAGGGAAGAAAACAGGTTAAAAACATTTGCAACGTGGCAGCAGTTGTTGAAATAAATAATTGTGCACCATTGTTAAAAAGTACATTTTTATTTTATTTTGCGGTGCATGTGATGGACATGTAAATGGCAGTTTAAAAACACCACCCTTCAAATATGATTTCAGGGTGATCTATTAGTTGGCGAAAAAAATTCTGATGCCACGATCAGAAAAATGTATTGAATGGATTATGAAATCAGATATCCAAGCAGAGTTGCTCCAGAGGTTTGTTCCAGCTAAGTGTTGGCACTATGAGTTACTGTTGCTGACCAAAAAATGAAAACGTCTAGACAATTCAAGTCATTTTGTTTCTTTTCAATTTAGCACTATCATCCTGTTAACATCTAGCAAGACCTGAAAAGTATTAATATGTAAATCTTTAAGATTCTCGTAAAAAATTTTGAATTAGCAGGAGTGCAATTGATGCAAGGATTGGCTGACTAAAGGAAATGTTTTGCCCATAATTTATTTCCAAATGGCTGCCATCCATTAGCTGATTTAATGTCTTCCACCAGGAAGAGGCTGTATCTCTCAGCAGGCCACCACTCACCTGCTCCTGTTTTGAGCCTTTCTGTCTCACTGGGTCTTTCCTCAAAAGAATATGACGAGTACAATTGTGAAGACATAGGAGATCCATTACACAGTTATTTGCTTCATAATCTTTCACAACTTATTTCAGTACAGTTAAGAACGTAAAGGCACTTTGATGTTGCTGAGTGAGAATGATAAATTAGTTGTAATTTTCTT